>KZ309076.1:31543-43357 GCA_000376725.2 Ladona fulva | reverse complement strand
TTACTGATTACTTCGCTTAGTTTATGATTTGTCCGCTTAGTTACTTATTATTTCGCTTAGTTTATGATTAGTTCGCTTAGTTACTTATTACTTCGCTTAGTTTATGATTAGTTCGCTTAGTTATTGATTAGCTCGCTTAGTTTATGATTAATTCGCTTAGTTATTGATTAGCTCGCTTAGTTTATGATTAATTCGCTTAGTTTAGGATTAGTTCGCTTAGTTACTGATTACATCGCTTAGTTTATGATTTGTCCGCTTAGTTACTGATTGCTTCGCTTAGTTTATCATTGTTTCCGCTTAGTTACTGATTGCTTCGCTTAGTTTATGATTTGTCCGCTTAGTTACTTATTATTTCGCTTAGTTTATGATTAGTTCGCTTAGTTACTTATTACTTCGCTTAGTTTATGATTAGTTCGCTTAGTTATTGATTAGCTCGCTTAGTTTATCATTTTTTCCGCTTAGTTACTGATTACTTGGCTTAGTTTATCATTTGTCCGCTTATTTACTGATTACTTCGCTTAGTTTATGATTAGTCCGCTTAGTTGCTGATTAGTCCGCTAAGTATATGATGAGCCCAAGTTTGCTTAGATCGTGATATGCCCGCTTAATTAATGATGACTTCGCTGAGTTAATCATGATTTCGCTTAGTGAACGACCATTTTAATGACTAATTTGTTCCATTTTCGTCTCCAATAGATTTCCATCTATTTTCTATTCGAAACCCTAATCTATTCCTAAATTATATATAAATGTATATCGTTCGTAGATATGTGTGGCAATCTTTACAAATCCAGTTTGTCTTCCCTTGCAGACACAATGAGAGCTGCTCAGCCTTCTTCAGTCAGCGAGGGGTCACGCGGTTTGCTGGTGAATTCATCGGTGCAGTCATCGCAGTGATTTACAGAAAACCCCAGGAGTGAAACGTGAGTGATTCACTAAGTTGAAAGTCCGCTATCTTCAGAATCGATAAACTAATACTGATATAAAATACAGTTATACAACTCGTATATGCAATGATATTTATAATTATAAGACCAGTTATACAAAGATAAAAAATAATAAAAAAAGAAAGAAAAAAAGTGTATATTTGTATGAATATTTCAAGAATAATAATTAAAAATACGTTATTTAAAAGAATTTGTCTTAAAATACATCAATTATCCTACTAAAGGTATTGTATTCTTTGCATATTCATATATTTTCATTTATGCTATATTTCATATAGTAGTTCCTTGTTTTATTGCCTTCTTTTTAATTCAACTCCCAATACCTCTGTCTTTCTACGTACAGTGACTAAGGGTTAGATGTAAGAAGAGTAATTAGTCTCAATCTCGTCCATAAATAAAGACGATTTATTATTATTATTATTAACAGGAACATAGAAGTTTAATTTGGAAATTAGTTCAGCATCCTCTCCGATGTTGATTGTATCATACAAAAATAACATGTCATAAATCGTTCTTCTACTTTGTAAACCTTTAAAGTTATATAAACACAATAATTTTTCATTTTATTACACTTCATTCTTAAGTGATGGATATATTTTATAGTTTATTATGAAAAACCGACCTCTAAATACAAACAAACAATCTTATCCTCCGATAGGTTTGCAATTCGAATTTTCGGTTAATCAAGACTAATATTTTCATTTAATGAATCATAAAACGTTCTGTTTGATATAATTGCTCAAATCCATACAATGTAAGACCATTCTTTCACGTACGACTTTGGATTATTCTGGTAATACGAAATACGGAGTGGGATCTTGGGAAAGTAATGATTTACCTTTAGTTCCAACCACAAAATGTATCTTTGGCTTAAATTTATATGGTGCGAATTGATCAAGGACAAATGCTATCAGAATGGACAGTAAATGAGAAAAATTATAGTTAGTTGCGTTTTAACGAAGTATTTAGATCTGTTTCTCAAGGAACGCGGTCTTTCTTGCTGTAAAAAACTTTTGTTTCATCCGACAATGTTATTACAAGTCCTGTTAATGACTTTGGAGATAAAATACTTGGAGATATCTATAGGAACGCTGAGGGAGTTGGCGAAATACATTGAGAAGAGAAATCGACAATACATTTCGTTTCATTCCCCTAGGGAAAATCTTCAAGCAGAAAATGTCTGAGGAAATACGTAATTTATTTCCTGTTTGAACTAAAACGCTCTATGTTATTTGTTAACGTAACAAAACGAATCATATATACATATATATAAAGCAAATGTCTGTCCGCTCGTCTCACAATTTATCTCAGAAACGGCTTGACTTAGAGATCTGAAACAAACTGCATTGTGTTTCTAGGATGCTGAAACCCCCAGGAAAACTATTTCTATCTCTGTTAAGGCCTGGGTTCGAACCCAGGAGCCCATAATACGTTTCCATAAGAGGTGAACGTAAATTACGTTTCAATACTTGCAGAGGTCGTTTCTTTTACTAAATTAAATTAGAAACAATGGTCCTACGAAGTTGAGACAAGTGTCACAAGAAAGGAAAATGATCATAGACTCTTATTTCTGTCGTGAATCATTCATATAAATTCGAAACTGCGGGAAGTTTGATAAAATAGACGTAAATTTCGTGAAAATATTTGAGAAATAAACAACCGATCCCTTTGACGACTAAGGCAGTTGTTGGATTTTGATTTCATGAATTATCCCATATATTTGCACGGGGATAATCAGTTCTTATAACATTTGTAAGAAATTTAAACAAACAAGACTTTCACGACTTGAAAACAGTAGAATAAATATTATAAATAATGGTAAGGAAGATATTGAGTTATTATGATCTTACGGCAGAGTTATTTTGTGCTAAGGAGGACCAGATATATACGATAATAGATATATTTTTAAACTTAGATTAAGTCCCGTCATTTACGGGGCGTTTACTTGTATAGTCTACTTTACATATTGTGCACAAATTGTTAATTCTAAATCTCAGCAGTACCGACAAAGGCTTGAGCTCCGTTTTGATGCTTTTTTTCTCCCACAGGAGACATCCTATTGAGAAATGGAGCAACTGGACGAGAACGAAATGGATGCAGAGGAGTTTGAAGAATTACACGCGGCAATCGAAGAGGGACATTTGGAAACAGTGAGGCGAACTGTGGAAAATAACGCGGAGGAGAAGTACTTCTCCTTTGATGACACATCTGCTCTTTACAAGGCTTTCGATTGTGAAAAGTACGAAATAATCTCATTTCTCATTCACAAAGGAGCCAAGTTTTTCGCTTCCGAGGAAGACTACCTCTATGATTTTGATATAGATCTGGACCGTTTGAATTACCTCCTGTTGCAATACAACAAGAAATCTGAAACGTCGTGCGTTTACAGATTAATCTCCTTCAGTCAGTCTCCTCAGGTCTTAGACGGGGAGAGACTGAATGCTATTGTGACTATGTACGAACATTTCTTTGAATCTGATATAATCAAATTCTTGCTGAAAGTCTTGGAAAGTGAACCTCTTGATATTGTTTACGATTTTCAATCAGAGAAAATAAACATTCTCCACCGTCTATACAACGAAGAGGCTGAGATATATGGATTGACTTTATCAAATTCAAAAGAAATCTTTGTTGGAGCTAAGCACTTGCTCTCTGGAGATCCTCGGAAGAGGGCTAAAGTGTACGGTGTGGTGGCCGAGGAACTGTGCCACTTGGCATTGACGACTGTGTTTAAGAACGATGCGAAGCCTTACAGGGAAGAAGACTCCAAATTGTTCAAGGAATTCCATGGAATCGTTCTAGCTGTGAAAGCATTTATAGTTCGTTGCTGTCATATTGAATCAGTGATTCCGGACGTATTTGAAAATTATAACAGTGATTCTTGGGAATGCGAGTTAATAGCACGCGTTCCCCATGTCATTGGAATCTATGGGGAAGACGAGGGTAGGAAAATTTTTCAGGAGTCTTCTGAACTGTACAGGCTTCTTACATTCTATGAACAGAAAGTTCATGATAAGTGCAACTTGTACACTGACCCATCCAGGAATACAAAAGCTCATAGGGAAATGGAGCAACTCGTAACGAAAGACTTTATTTCATATAAAGAAAAGCAAATACGTCCACTGAACGAAAACTTCCAATCATTCAGAATGTTTTTGGTGGAATGGGAAAGTATTTCTGTCATCACTACTAACTGTGCTAGATTGTGTATGTTACACGTTTATCATGAAATGAAGAAGGAATATGAATACTTGGTGGAGAAACATTGCCTCTTCTTCTCAAGAAAATGCTTTGAAAAGAATATAGAAAAGATACGGGATACTTTGAAAGGTAATCTTTGGGAATACTTGATTCTTGTGATGGATAAAAGTGAGGTAAATATGTCTAGATTTCAGGATGATTACCTCGATCATATGGAGGAATTCACAACCAACGGCATGAAATTAATAATGATCTCAAGTTCTCAGTCCACTGACGAAGAATTTGACTTTGAAAAGGCTGTGAATTACAAATGGAGTGATTTGAGTGAAGAATACAAAAATCTTCAACAACGTATTACATACTTCTTCAAAGGAGAGGAGGAGGTTACTTATGTTAGAAAGGAATCCTTCCCCAAGGTATTCAGTGATGATGATATCTGTATGATACTGAGTGGTGAAGCGATTGAAGTAGATGATGGTAACGAACTGCTTTCTCAGGGTTATATCCCTGACACCTACATCGAGAGGGAGTTTCAGACAACAGTGGTGGATGAAAAAATATTCAAAAATTTGTCCCCTGATACTAATATTATCTTGTCTGGTTGGAAGGAGGGTCCACGTCGAGATTTGCCATTTAACAAGGATCTGGTGCAGTCGCTTCATGGATCTGATGATGAAATTCAAAGTGAAAAATCTATATTCATCATTGATAAGGGGGTAGCGATAACTGAGGAAGAGTTTTCAAGGAAAACGTTTGGTAAAAAAAACATTTGGCTGCATTACGACGAGAAGGTATTTTATGTGAGAAGCTTAAGTTCTTCTGACGATGTTTTCAGTGGCCATATGAAGCAAAAAACTCTAAGTGAAAAGGAGATACTGAGGTTCTTGAAAAAGAAAAGGATTTTGTTAATCTCTGATAACGCTGGATATGGCAAATCAACTGTCATATCCAGCCTTTTGGATAAATTGAAGAAAAGCGACTCTTCTTCATGGAACTGGAGGGTTAATTTCAGTAAATTTGCAGTAAATGAAAACGATTTTCTCTCTTTAGCTAACATTGAAGAAGAAGGTGATGATCAGGATGTTCTCGATCATTTATTTCTGATGCTGGAATTGAAAACTGGCTTTGAGAGACACATTTTTTGGGAGTTGAGTAAAAGTGGGCATTGTTTTATATTCTTCGACGCATTTGATGAAATTCCAGCAGAATATGTAAGCAATGCCCTTAAACTCCTTGCCACTGTCAGGGAAAAGACTTTTGCTAATATGATTGTAACAACTCGGAAACATCATCAGAGTGTATTAGAACAACTGCTCAATACGTATTCCCATCAACTTGTCCCTTTTTCGAGGAAGGATCGGTTAAGATATTTGGAAAACTTATGGAAGTGCAAACTGAAGTATCCTACTGGCAGGGGAACAGAAATCTTGCTTAAGGACAAGAGGAAAGTTCCAGAAAAAATCAAGAAAATCATAGAGGAATCCAAGAAAGGAAAGAGAGACTCGGACAGGGAATTGAAAGACTTAATTCTAGCATTGGAAGGAATAGATTTAAGAGGTAACTTGGAATCTGTGAGGTCAAAGATAAATGAATTGAAATTGAGCAAATTAGCTGAAACTGTTATCGATAAGTCTTCGCTGAACAAGGAGGCGATGGAATTCATGGGAGTTCCATTGCACCTGTTCATGATTGGAGTGATTTATTTAGACAGTAATTTCAATGTAGAAATACAATCGGACATTTACAGTGTTTATTCTAAATTCATCGAACAAAAGATTCTGATATACGTGGAAGAAAAACAAGGGGTCTTGCACGATGGTAGGGTAAAGAAAAACACTATAAAAAGGGAAACAATGGAAGCTTACAGGATTCATATTGAGTTAGCGAATCAGTTGATTGACCTGGGAAAACTGGAGAATAAGATGAATGAAGAGGACCTGGAACTGAGTGCTGCTTTGGGGATAGTGTTTATCAAAGGTGCAGAAATCAATTTTCTGCACCAAACCTTTGCCGAGTATTTTAAAGCTGAATCCATTAGAGTGGACATGAAGAAAGACATTTTCACTAACATGCTTTTCGAGGAGAAATACACGGTTGTCAGAAGGTTCCTCTCAAGTGCTTTGGCCAGGAAAAGGTTTGAAAACCTCTCGAAAGCATTCTTTGAAGATTTAGAGTTTTTTGTCGCAGTTCCGGAGCAGTTCGTTCACAAATCGCAATTCAACTGCGTTCCGTTTTTCAATCACGATTTAAACTCAGACAAATCCTGTGTGGGTGAAATATTTAGAACGTTGATGGAATCGTTTCAAGAAAACGTTGATGAGTATTGGTTGGAAGTCTTCGTCGTGGTTGTGGAATCTGAGTTCCTGCCGTTGAAGAATTGGTACAGAATTGGTGGTTTTCTTACTTTGAAAATCTTGAAGACGATGCTGGGACGGAATGTTAAGGAGAACTTCATGATCATCTTTGGGATGGTTGAATATAACTCCAATCCTGAAGAAGTGCTTGATGTTTTGAAGGAGTACGTTTCCATTGAAACTGGTGGTGGTGACGGAGACGTGGGAGAAAATGCAGAAAATATTAAGGCTGATCGTCTATTGACGTTGATAAAAATTAAGGACTTTGTGGGAAGAGGTTTACTTCACTATGCCATATGGAATGTGAGGGCAGACATATTTGCTAACATTTTGAAGTTTTCGAAGGACGTTTTGGGAGAAGAGAAATTCATCAATGACATCGTTCAAAGTACAGAATATAGAAAAGCAATGGACGAATTCATTCGTTATTTGCAGGTTACTGTCGCGAATAAATTCTGTGAATTATTAAAGGCATTTCACTCTGTTTTCGGCAGTGAAATTGAAATCTTTTTCGACTTGAATCTTAAATTCAGGATACTTACATGCGATTGGAGAAACTCGTTCGAAGTGACTAGTACATTTGTTGAATGTTTCGGGGTTGAACAATTGGAAGAAGTTCTCTTAAGTAGCAATTCGCATGGAAATTATGTAGTTCATAGTTTGGTGCGAAAGAACGCAAATGCGATTGACAATCTGAACATTATCAGAAGCAGTTTGGATGACGAAAGCAAAATGAAACTGATTCTCAAGAGCGAGAATAGGATGTTAAGGAACATATTTCACTTTTGCACTGAAAACGAATACATCGATTTTGCCGATTTCCTGCAATTCTGTAGTTCTATTTTGGAAAAGGAAGAAATCGAGGAAATGTTATTTAGCACTGATGTATTTGGCGAGAATGTATTGCATTTGTTATTTAAAAACAACTCTTCTCCAACGCTGGTTAAAAATTTGAATTTTATCAAGAATGCACTAGCTGAAGATGAACTGTTTAAGCAGTTTTTGACGAGCAAAGGAAAGTATTCGAAAAACATACTTCATTTCGCAGCTTCCAATGAAGATGAAATTAATGTTTCTTTTCTCACCTTGCATTTGAATAGTAATGAGATAAAAGGTCTTTTGAAAGAGAGTGATGGTTACGGCCAGACATGCCTCCACTGTGCAGCAAATTTACATTCCAGAAACTTACCCTTTTTCCTGGAATTTTCGTACGATTTGCTTAAACTAGATGGCAGTCAATTCGAGGAGCTGATTTTGGCCGAAGATGAGAATGGAAACACTTTCCTCCATTCGTACGTCGGGTTGTATTCATTTCGTGGTGAGGAAGCAGTTGATTTCACGAACGGGATTATCAAATCAGTGAAAGATAAAATCTCGGACGATCTCTTCACAAAATTGCTGAGAATCAGGAATAAACATGGGGAAGCATGTCTACATGCTGAAAGTTGTCGCAACGAGGAAACACTTGAATGTTTCAAGAGAATTTTAGAGAAAACTTTGTTCGAAGAGCAATCAAATGCAAATGCATGATCTTATACAACATTCAGTTAAGTTTTGTTTTGTATCGTTTTCTCAAAATTATGTCAAATCTGATGTAAAACCACAAATTTATCAATAAATATGAAATCCATTGTAATTTAACTTGTGTTTTTCTCTGGTTGTTAGAATCTAATTGCGAAATTCTTTGGGTATTTGATTTTTTATGAAAATTGGAATTGTTTAAGAAAGGAGGTGATTACTTATTAACACTAGGACGGGAGTTTTGCCCTACCCAGAAGGACGGGAGGGGGTCATTCGACCCCTAGAAACTGTAATTCCTCTTTAAATACTCATTTGCATTTTATCACCCAGATTTTTAGCATTTCTTCAAGAATAAACCTTTAACTAAAGAGCTATGAGATTTTGTACCTTTTCATTTGTTTCGATTTTTATCTATTAATTCGATGTTATTCCTTCTTTTTAAGAAGAATAAATTGGGAGTTAAGTTCCGATTAGAGATGTAAGTATTTCTTTTGTAAAAATAGAACTACAATATTTATTTCCAATTGATTAATTAGGAATTAATGTCACCTCAATTAGCTTATATACAATCTTATATATTGGTCAATTGCTATGTATGTATTCATTTGCCACTGTAAGTTTCTTTTAATAAAGATTGCATGGAAGCTAGTTTCAAAAATTAATTTTATTTATTTCAAGATGGGAGAAATCTTACATAAACACGCTATACTTAATCCTTCCGTCTCAAAGGTAACATACATTCTTTAATGTCTTCCTGATAGTCCTTTACGTCGCAATTAGTATCCTATTTACAAATCATGTGCGTTGAAAATCAACGGTGTTATGCAAGAGAAAATATCAATTCGCTGGACAAACAGTGTATCCTTCATGTTATGCAGCCGGTGGTACATGCAAGCCTTACGGTTGGCCTACGTGTTAGGATACACATTTCTTTTGTTCTTTTAAAGATTTATAATGAACGGAAGGTTTCCGAAGCTTGTATTACTGCCCCCGGGAGGCAGTTAGTTGTTATATGGGGGCGGAACGAAGCCGAGGGGTCGCCAGGGTGTGCTTGAAGCCTGGCTGTGTCCGAACGGTGACCAGAGGCTAGGGTTTAGTCCCTTTCATTCAATATGTTCTCTTAAACGGGTCAAATCAAACATTCCGTGGTTTCGAGACCAGGAACGATGCGTCTCTGCAGGGTCATTCCGAGTTTCCACAGTGGTTGTTGTTACCATGATGATTACATCGCAGTAGGGTTTTTTTTTAAGTCGAAGTCAAAGATACAATATCAATGAATAGAAGATACAATGTCAATGAATGGAAGATACAATGTCAATGAATGGAAGATACAATGTCAATGAATGGAAGATACAATATCAATGGATAGAAAATACAATATCAATGAATAGAAGATAAAATGTCAATAAATAGAAGATACAATTTCGATGAATGGAAGATACAATATTAATGGATAGAAAATACAATATCAATGAATAGAAAATTCAATAACAATGAAATAGAAGATACAATGTTAATTAATAGATGATACCATATCCATGAAAATAGAGAACGGTTTCTAAAGATATATAAGTATATTTAAACCATAACTTTTACTCTTCAATATTTCTTAGATGCTACAGTGCTCAATAAGTAATCAACTGCTTTCTCAAATATTTATTTTCCTCAAACACAACTGAATCACACAAAATGACACATTAGAATTTGATTATAAGAACATGAAAACACACAAATTAAGACTTCAATGGATTTTAGAATTACTATTAACAAACTTAGGAATTTACAACAGATTTATCTCAATTATAAGAATAAAATACAACTCTAACACTGAATTATTACATAGAAACACATACATTTTCATTTCGCAGTGAAGATTCTTCCAACAAATCTTTCTCTAAGATTCCTTTCTTCGTTCGATAGTTACAAAAGGTACTTTTTATTTGTGGGCATACTTTTCCTTCTTAATACTTAATTCTCAAATCTTTATGAAAAATACCATCTTTTAGCTTCTTTTCACTGATTCGATGATCATATTTACAGACCCAAATCCTTCATTAGCATTAAAAAGGAAATAATTCTCAATCAATGTTTCAGATGTATTATTCATGGATAATAAATGCAATACAGTGTTACCTTTTTCATCAGATGTGGAAGCATGTCTACATGCTGAAAGTTGTCGCAACGAGGAAACACTTGAATGTTTCAAGAGAATTTTAGAGAAAACTTTGTTCGAAGAGCAATCAAATGCAAATGCATGATCTTATACAACATTCAGTTAAGTTTTGTTTTGTATCGTTTTCTCAAAATTATGTCAAATCTGATGTAAAACCACAAATTTATCAATAAATATGAAATCCATTGTAATTTAACTTGTGTTTTTCTCTGGTTGTTAGAATCTAATTGCGAAATTCTTTGGGTATTTGATTTTTTATGAAAATTGGAATTGTTTAAGAAAGGAGGTGTTTGCACTATAAGGACAGTTCGNTTTCGTCATCTTTTAGTATTTCGATCGAATATTGCAATAAGACATCTAAGTTTCTTGCAAAATGATGTGTTGCCCAATGCAAAAGTGTCCTACCAATATTATCTCTCTGAATCAAAAGTTGTTTAATTTCAGTTTTATTTAAATACAAATTGAGGAAAGAGAAATTAATTCGATTCCAATTCCATGCTGCAAAATGGAATATGTTCCACAATTTTCCATTCTTACACTTTAAATGCTTTTTGAAACATTCTTCATCAGATACATAATTCTTCATAAGATTCAAATAGTCAATTATTCTCTCTACTGAGCCCCCAGTAAATAATTTATGCAATATATTCTCACCTTCTTCATCAACACTAACTAGCATACTCCTAATTTCATCTTCTTCTAAATGTTCATTAAAAATTGGAAGAACTTCACCAAAATTTATATTTGCAGCCGTCAAATGAAACAAGTTCCTTAATTGTGCATCCTTGAACATCAAAAACTGTTTCATTTGACTTATGTCATCCAGAATACTTTTGACAATATTTAGATTTTCAATTAACTTTGTATTTTCTTTTAATAAATAATGAATTAAATATCTACCATCAGAACCACAAACTAGGAGAACCTCTTTTATATTTTCAAATGAAAAGTATTTCTTAAATAAGTTAGTCACCTCTTTAAATGAATTTCTCGTTTCATCTCCAAACCATGGACTTCTCGCAAGTATCCTAAATTTAAGATTTTCGTCAAAGAACATTTCAATTTCATTACCAAACACACAGTGAAGTGCTTTCAATAACCTTATGATACTATTAATGTCACCTTTTTTTATGAATCTTTTCATTGCTTTCCAATATTCTCTACTTCGAATGACTTCACTAATAAACTGCTCTTTTTCTAAAATGTCCTTTGAAAAGTCAAGAATCGTAGTTAATACTTCTTTCCTCACATTCCATATCGCATAATCAAGTAAACCCATTTTCTTTCTTTCCTTCGACCATAAATGTGAAACAAAATTTAAATTAAAACACCCTCGTACTGAACTAATCTCTTCAGCTCTTTTAAACTGAAACTTAAATAACTCCAAAAGCCTTTTTGCTTTCTCATTCTCATTTCTTACTGTATTTGCCTCACCTTTGAAAGGAATTGAAATGTACTCATTCAAAAGATCAATCACTTCTTCTGGATTTGAATAAAACTCAACCACTCCAAACATCATTTCAAAGTAAATCTTCAAATTTCTATTCAACAACATTTTTAACATTTTCACAGGAAGGCAACCGCCGATCCAAAACCAATTTCTTAATGATAAAAATTT
>KZ309075.1:335084-406328 GCA_000376725.2 Ladona fulva | reverse complement strand
TCTAATGTTAAAATAATTTATATCTAATGTTTTAAACGTATTTATATCTAATTATATGTATTATTTTATATTTGCCATTTTTTATATACTGTTTGTAGTATTTCTCTTGTATTTAGGTTTGTCAGATTGTTGAGATTTTTTGATTTTGTTTTTTAGATTTAAGTTAATTTTATTCAATTCTTCTAGTTATTGATGTACTATTATTAGTAATACCAGTAATATCTCCTGAGGTTAGGTAGAAAAGAGGCTTTTCTGACCTAACCTTGCCGTAAGCATAAATAACCATAGTAAGAATAAAATATGTCTACAAAGTTCGATTTATGACATGTGTAAGAGAAAAATAGAAAACATTCCGACAACAAGCGTTGGGGATTTCACTTAATAAGATGATTTCAGTTATTCGCCTGTATTTCCTATTTTATGCATTTCGATGATAATAAAGTTTAATTTCGTTTTCTTGTACATAAAATCATACCAAAATGTTCACCCATTAAAAATGATTAAGCAGAGAGTAATAGCGGAAAAACACTTATATTGACCAAAAATAACTTACTTTGAACACACACAGAAAAAATAATAACAATGTTTTCATTTGTCAAGATAGGAACTGGAAAGTCTCTTCTTCCTACGAAGCTTTTTTAAATGATTTTAAATTGCAAAATAATTAAAGTAGTAGTTAGGAGAAATAGGAATGAAAGCATCAGTAAAAGTATCGGGCGCAAAATATCCTAACATACCTCAGGAAGAAAGATTCACAATAAGGAAAAACCCACAAGTAAGCGCTTGCGGAGTAAAATCACAGAATGTAATAGTCGAAATATATAAAGGAAAATAGTGAAATTAGGTTTTTAGGGCTTCTTGATAGCGCGATTGCCTGCCATGCAGCGGTCACGGGTTTGATTCCCGGCTGGATTACCTCTACTGACGAAGCAATTTTTACTAAACTAGCAATACTACAATTTACGAACAATCGGCTTTAAAAATTAAACAGACGTTACCCTTAATAGAACATCTGAAAACTGCAATTATTTAAATAAACGATGGAAGTTACACTGAATGGATCATAACTGTACACAAAAATAATTTGATAACTTAGTAAGGTATTAATCATTAGTTCCAGCGACCACATTTCGAGGAATAGAGCATTTATATATGTATTAACTGTAGAAGAAAGATAAATGTATCTTTCTACACCTTTATGTATCTAACAAAAGCAGGATATAGCAGAATTTAAATATCTGTACCTCTAACTATGATGGTGCCATGAATATTGAGAGATCGTGATTTATGAAATTATGTAAAATCAATAATCATAAAGTGCTAATGTAACTTAGAAAGAAATCACCCACGACGCACAATCACAATTATTCAAATCCAATGAAATTTATAATAAATGAAAGCTAACCTTGCTGAAAGCCGATGTTGCACAAAGGATAAAAACTATGTCGTCGAATGAAGTGATCCGAAATGTGGACTGAATTAATTAATATGTCAGATGTGAAAGGATGGGAATGCCACCGACAAGGCTACTCGCTACACCCTTGACAGAACACTCCATTGGGAAATGTCATGACGAAGGGTTAGTTATACCGCTTAAACTAAATTTCCTATTCAGTTACTCAGCACGTTGTTAGCCAGGGTATTTTTTAAACCCATCTTATGATGAGTCTTTCGTAGTTTTTGTTTTTTATGTATCAGAGAACTCATAAAAAGAGGTCACTTACTGCATTTTGCATTTTACACACATAAATGTACATTCATTTCTGTCAAACACAACTTTCTTTTTCTGGGTAACTATGCTACGTATTTGGTTCGTAAACTCACAATAACTCTTCAATATCTTCCTATTCTTGCACACAGCTTTCGCTTCCACACATCTCTCCTCACAATGTCTTTATCCTTTAAGCTTCTTCAACATATCATACCAGTATTCAATTCAATCAGCATTTTTTTTGTTTTTCCTTTCCCTTTAGCACAAATCATACTCTCATCACGTAGAATTTGAATCATTCACACACACTACTCACACAACAAATCCCGCCAGTTCACTTAAATGCCCCTCCTGACACACCCAAATTTCGAAAACTATTTTTATATTTAAACTGGTTGGGTGAAAATGTTAAGGAAAAGTATATTTTTTGAAAGTATTGTTCAAAGCCAATGAGCCACATTGTTGCTCTGTTGACTATGGGGAAGGGAAAAAATCAAAGCGCATTTACGTTTTCTTAATTACCTGATAAAGCTATATTTCATATCTCATACTTCATATTCTATTTTTGATATCATAACTGTAGTTGTATCCAATTATCCTACTCTCCCCATCAAATTCCCCTCTTCTGGTAAAAAAATTCTCTCTTTTACGAAACGAATCAAAGGAATATGTATATTGAAGTGCTGAGAAAATTTAGGAATAACTACAGTTGTGAGAGAGTTATACTGCTCTGCGATATCTCAACTGGAAATAGAACCCTCCTGGAAACAGCGAGATCCGGGTTCGATTCCCGGCCTTTCCTACGTTCGCATATACTATTTATTTTATATATTTACGGGTCTTATTACCTTCTCTGAGTGCAGACTTAATTTTTTTCAAAAACCCGTATAATATTTCCCTCTTTTATTGTTGTCTTTTGTTTCACTCATAAAAGTTCTTTCTTTAAATATTTCTACGACATAGGGTTGGACGTGCGAAGAGACTAACTAGTCTCAATCAATCAAGAGAAGACCAAATCTCAGTTAACCATACCTGCGGAGAGCAGCTAATAGTCACACATATCATGATAACATGTGACAAACACTAAATGAGAGAGACTAAACCTTGAGGGGAGTCTGAAGGACATTTTAAATAATGACTTAAGCTCTATAGAGAAAATTATCAACTTTATAAAAGAGACTAAAATTATAAACCAAATCTAACTATCTAAATGGAAGCCCTAATTACTGTAGAAATTTAAGGAACTTTTGACAAATAATACATATCTAAATAAAACAGTCTTCTTTCACTCTGCTCATGAACAAAATTTCTGTTTGCGCTGCTAATAACCTCTGCTGTTGTCGCACCTACAAACCGTAACACTTCCACTACGCAAAAAATTTGGAATTTCCAAGTAGCTCAACAATTTTGAGCACTTTACTCCTACTCTTCCTTAATTTTCGATTCAAAAGCGTCATTTTTATAAACATCGTTGTAGAGATTCGCGATGTGACTGAGAACGCGATATTTTTAGAAATAGCTCTCCTAATAAAGAATCTAGAAAAGGGCTCAAGCACTGAATGGTCCGAAGACGAAAGCTTCGAACATCGTGCGCATCTTCGAACGTCGCAATTCAGCAAACATAAATGCGAAAAGTTTATATACCTTTTACTGAGGGGTATAACCCTAAAATCTTGCGATGTTCGACGGAGATTCTCGAATTGTCTTTCACCGAGAGTGGAAAAAAATCGCGTAATATAATCTCCAATCCTTTTGTCACAAAGAGAACGACGAAGTGGGTAGACGCTTGATTTTAGTCCCAGAATTATTGCCCCTTTCACGGAGGATTCAACAACCGAGAGCTAATGAATCCAGCCTCGCCACTCGAACGCTACGTAGACATAAAAGGAATCCTGCCGGACCCATTCTTTTTTCAAGCGACGGACTTGATGTCGCAGTGGAAACAGCCGTATTAGACATTCCGTCCTAAGCGAAGTATCAAACGTACAAAAGGAAGTCGCCCAAGCGAAACGGCCACTTCGCTTCTACGAGATGAAGGCGGCGTTCTCTACAGCTATGAGGAGAAGGAAAGTCAGTCCTTTCAAATGAAAAATCGATGCTTTTTTGTCATTACGGCCTGAAAATTCGCTTTATGATGGAGTGCTCGGCCCTTCCCGACTTCGGAGTCAGCAGCATGTGCGTCTTCAGCAAAGGTCTACGAAGATTCGCTATAGCCGGTTCACTACCGACGTTTTCGCTACAAAAATTTGTTGCGAAAACGCTTTGTTCCCAAAAAGTTTTGTCGCGAAACAGCTTTGTAGCGAAAACTTCGGTAGCGAAACTGTATTTGTAGCGAAAATGTATGTATCGCGAATTTATTGTACCGAATCTTCCGGATACACTTCAGGAATTTGTCATCAAAACTTCCCATTTTACCATGCCGACCGAATTTCGACTCATGATGGTTATGGTAAACATTACTAGGTACTATTTATAGGTATATTATAGATAGAATATTTATAGATACTATTACTAGGTAGGTACGAATTGCGAGTGGTATAACGCTTGGTTCAGCGAAATGATCACTTAATAAGCAGTAATAAGATCAATAATAAGCAGTAATTTTCTTCGTTAAAACCACAATTCGATATAGGTCAACCACGACTGCGGCCCCGTCAGTTTATATAATTTTATTGATTTCATTATGAAAATCAAATAATACATATTTATACATTATTTATAAGGGAAACAATGAAATTATTTACATATCCCCCACACAAATCACCCTTTCCTGCCATTCGTATTTATCGGTTGCTATTGACAATTTCTAATATTTAAGAAAGCTTCTATAACACTTCTACGATGCCAGTAGGATTGTAGCGTGCATGCTGCAAGTAGTTACAATTTTACACGAATGTACGCTGTGGTCATGGTAGACAAATGTCAAACCTAAGCCAAACTACTAATTATTCCTAAATAACTGATTACTGGCACTTATCACACACTTCTCTTAATATTTTACATTACTCGTTGGAGGATAGCCTTGTATTAACCCCTTAATTGGGGTAAGCGTCTATAGACGCGCCTCCATGTCACTCGTCGGGCGGGGAACGCGTCTATAGACGCGCTTTTCGAAATAATCTCTCTCTCGCTGGGGAAAGCGTTTTTAGACGCCAAATCTTAATGTTGTGGGAAAAAGAATACACCACTCCGGTTTCTAAGCAAGGACGTACAATGAAATTTGACAACTACAAGCCAATTTCCATAACTTCGATTTTACGTAAAATAATGGAGTATATTACAGCGAGCTCCTTAACGCGCTTTCTAGCTGGAAAGGGATCAATCAGTCAATGCCAGTACGATTTCCGTTACGCTACGTTGTGTGAGGCCTGCTAAGCCCTTTCCATCGATGACGTAGTTACAGTATCGAATATTAGAACAGACGCTGTATTTCCAGGACTGAGTTTGACACTACGTCTCCTAACTTTAACTTTAAAGGCCATGGATGGCCAAGTCGATAGCGCGTTCGCCTCTAATTGAAACAAACCCATGTTCGACAACCGGTGGGAGGGGGGGGGGGGCATACGCGCGAAATGTCCTGAAACGTCGAAGTACTTTTAACAATTCTACTTCTGCTAAATTTTATTAGCATGCAACTATATCGCTAAATTTGCTCTGAGTTCGGTTTTTACTAGGTTCTAATTAATTCATTTACTGAACTTTACATTAAAACTAACGCTAACGGGGTTTGTTAATTTGGTAAATATACTTTGACATCATACTGTAAGTTTTATTTTACTCCCGAGCGGTCGAAAGTAAAAGATCTTGCAAACTCAAAAACGTTGGATTGCTTTGATAATAGGGAATGATGCGTTGATTTTCTTTTCAGCGGCTAAATCGGTATTGGATGAAGTCGTGATTGATACGTCAATGAAAACTTCCTTATCAAAGGTGCTCGCTCGCTCCAAACAGTGCAAAATGAACGAGAATTTTGGGTTATTACGTAGTTATGTGCGATAAGATAGTCACTGAGCAAGAGGTTTGATAGCTTCAATGGATGAAAAGCAAATTTATCGCCTACAAGAAGTTGGAAAAATAAGGTATGCTGTAAAATTGCCAATTAAATATCTGCACATCTATAGCTGTTATCAAGAGTAAGTAAACGCATTAATCCGCCTCCTCTTTTAGCTGATAAACTCCTTGCTGCTTTGTTTGGGAAATTCCTCTATTTTCTCTAGTCATTCTAATATTAACCATTTTTACTCTTTTAACATATTTGTATCTGGCCCTTTGGTTACCCTATTTGCACCTTATGGCAATTTCTTCTGCTCATGAGGTATTCCATTGAATTGCATTTTCCAATTGTCCAACCACGCCTCATGTGTGATATTTACAAAATATCATCATTAAATTTTCTCTTTACTTCTCCCTAGAACCTCTTCTACCCATATTACGTTCTTCAGATGAACTGCAGGCTTGCTGTATTTCTCTTGTGATGTCTTTATTTGTCTTCATCGATATTTTCTTTTTCTAAATATTTTCAGGAATCTACTCCTTATTATATATTATTAATCTCTGTAGCAAGTATTGCTACGGCATGTTCATTTTAATACTTAAAATAAAACAAAATTATCAACGCGCGGTCGCAGGAGCAATACTA
Organism: Ladona fulva; assembly: GCA_000376725.2. NCBI lineage: Eukaryota > Metazoa > Arthropoda > Insecta > Odonata > Libellulidae > Ladona > Ladona fulva. The sequence goes on along the minus strand of KZ309075.1, from coordinate 399,978 downwards.
AGCAAAACTTAAGTTTCTACATCTCTGTGTAAATATTGTATCCTAAATCCAGAACAACCGATTTATTTTACTCATATCCTATTTTCAACGAACTTTACCCCTCTTTAACTTACAGTTCCTCGAACTATGACTGTCAGCCTTATCAGCCTTTTTTTAGCCCCGTTTTACGTAAAGGATCTTCAATAAGTTTCGTAAAGTGAAAAGTAACACTACGTACCCGGCATTCCCCGAAAGATTAAATTTGAAGTTGAAACGAAACAAATCATAGACGAAACATCGGAAAGCTATTCAATAAAAAGGAATCAATTCTCAAAACTTTATACGAATTCTTTCGAGTTGGCTCAAGGAAGTTAATTCAAGCTGTTTAAAATTTTTATTCTTCAAATTTCGGCTTAATTTATGAAATTTTAATTAAATAACTTCGTCAAACTTCTAGTTTTTGTATCACAACTTGGAGTTTTCTTCGAAACGACAGAAATAGGATGAAACTTTAATTAGCAAGTAAGCCATCATTTACACCCCTTAATATCATCTTCACGGATTAACGGATAGCATCTCTGCTAAGGGAAATTTGCTAATAAATGCGAATTTTATTTTCTATCGCTGTTCTTATCATTTCCTTGAGCCTTATTTGCTTTCGCCACGACAAGTTAAACGGCGGAAAAATGAAAAAGTAATGTTAGACCGATTCTGTACCACTCATTCAATTCCGTATCAAATTAATACACCGAAGAGCTGCGTTTCAATTAGTAGAGAATCAAAGTTACTGATAAATCGTGGTAATAAAATTGAATTTTGCCCGATCATGGAAATCATTGAACATGTGATTCACAAGATTCCATTACAAGGAAATCGGAATCTCAAATTGGAAAACTTCCATGAAACGATGAAAACATCTTTATTCAAATAAAACCGTCTTCTTGCCCATAAACGGTATTTCACGCAAAATATCATTTATTCATCCAACGAAGTGTTTTTATGGTTCATAAAGATGAGTAATACAAGCTATTACCTTTCGAAGTGAGCTATTCTGTTTACAGATAGTGGTTACTTAAACCTTTGTTTCATAAACTTCTTCGCATCTAACCTTACTCACGTATTTTATTATATCTTAGACTTATAATCAAGCTTCGTAGGACCTTGCCCATCGCATTCAACCCACTTTTTCTCGATAAACTCTTTATTTTGATCCATCTATACAAAATCATTCTCGAAATTCCAATTTCAACTAACCTATTTCCACTTCCGAAATAACAAAGAAAAAAAACGAAAAAGCTAGTTCATCACTGACTCCAGGGTTTTACGAAAATTAGAGCTTTAATCAAATACATAGATAATGAATTAATTACACACTTAACGAAGCATATGCATGACCAGTTGCGAAAAAGAAATAATTACACAATTAGCTAATTATGTACTAAATCAATCTTTTATTTAACTAATTTATCGTAATTATTTGTGGTCCAATTTCACATCAATGGGAGCTTATTTTTGAAAAGACAAACGATGTATCGCTCTAAAGAACCACAATATGATATCCGTATATGCTATTCAAGTCTTTTCACATCAAATTCGTATACCTTTTTTCCAATGAGAAAACCAAATTATGAAATTTAAATGAATTAAATCCAAATTTATGAAATAAACAATGAATCAATATGACCAATGAAAATGCATTTCATTAGGTGAGTAAAAATTACTCAAGTACCAGTAAATTTTGTTTGAGAGCATTTAAAACCCAAGGATGACATTATTTTGATTTTATAAATGTTAAAGCGTGCAATCGTTATTATATAACAGTTGCTAACACCATTACAAAAACTGATGCAAATAATACCACACATTACCTTATAGAATTAATGTAAATAAGTCACAAATGTAGTATTTTACAGTGTGATAAGCGGAGTAAATCGAGTATAAAACGTAGCTGTAACAGCTGTTCAGCTCCGTAAATTTGGTAATAATTCTTTGATGACGAAAAACAATCACTTCGAAACTCACGAAACTGTTATCAACATCAACTTGACTGTACATGCAGGACACCAAAAATAGGAGNATTTATGAAATTTTAATTAAATAACTTCGTCAAACTTCTCGTTTTTGTATCACAACTTGGAGTTTTCTTCGAAACGACAGAAATAGGATGAAACTTTAATTAACAAGTAAGCCATCATTTACACCCCTTAATATCATCTTCACGGAATAACCGATAGCATCTCTGCTAAGGGAAATTTGCTAATAAATGCGAATTTTATTTTCTATCGCTGTTCTTATCATTTCCTTGAGCCTTATTTGCTTTCGCCACGACAAGTTAAACGGCGGAAAAATGAAAAAGTAATGTTAGACCGATTCTGTACCACTCATTCAATTCCGTATCAAATTAATACACCGAAGAGCTGCGTTTCAATTAGTAGAGAATCAAAGTTACTGATAAATCGTGGTAATAAAATTGAATTTTGCCCGATCATGGAAATCATTGAACATGTGATTCACAAGATTCCATTACAAGGAAATCGGAATCTCAAATTGGAAAACTTTCATGAAACGATGAAAACATCTTTATTCAAATAAAACCGTCTTCTTGCCCATAAACGGTATTTCACGCAAAATATCATTTATTCATCCAACGAAGTGTTTTTATGGTTCATAAAGATGAGTAATACAAGCTATTACCTTTCGAAGTGAGCTATTCTGTTTACAGATAGTGGTTACTTAAACCTTTGTTTCATAAACTTCTTCGCATCTAACCTTACTCACGTATTTTATTATATCTTAGACTTATAATCAAGCTTCGTAGGACCTTGCCCATCGCATTCAACCCACTTTTTCTCGATAAACTCTTTATTTTGATCCATCTATACAAAATCATTCTCGAAATTCCAATTTCAACTAACCTATTTCCACTTCCGAAATAACAAAGAAAAAAAACGAAAAAGCTAGTTCATCACTGACTCCAGGGTTTTACGAAAATTAGAGCTTTAATCAAATACATAGATAATGAATTAATTACACACTTAACGAAGCATATGCATGACCAGTTGCGAAAAAGAAATAATTACACAATTAGCTAATTATGTACTAAATCAATCTTTTATTTAACTAATTTATCGTAATTATTTGTGGTCCAATTTCACATCAATGGGAGCTTATTTTTGAAAAGACAAACGATGTATCGCTCTAAAGAACCACAATATGATATCCGTATATGCTATTCAAGTCTTTTCACATCAAATTCGTATACCTTTTTTCCAATGAGAAAACCAAATTATGAAATTTAAATGAATTAAATCCAAATTTATGAAATAAACAATGAATCAATATGACCAATGAAAATGCATTTCATTAGGTGAGTAAAAATTACTCAAGTACCAGTAAATTTTGTTTGAGAGCATTTAAAACCCAAGGATGACATTATTTTGATTTTATAAATGTTAAAGCGTGCAATCGTTATTATATAACAGTTGCTAACACCATTACAAAAACTGATGCAAATAATACCCCATATTACCTTATAGAATTAATGTAAATAAGTCACAAATGTAGTATTTTACAGTGTGATAGGCGGAGTAAATCGAGTATAAAACGTAGCTGTAACAGCTGTTCAGCTCCGTACATCTGGTAATAATTCTTTGATGACGAAAAACAATCACTTCGAAACTCACGAAACTGTTATCAACATCAACTTGACTGTACATGCAGGACACCAAAAATAGGAGTTATCTCTTGGATAGGTTGTGTTACTAAAGAATTAAGTCACCGGAGACATACCGACCCCGAGCGAATAATCGAGGAACTTTTCAGTGCGACTAAAAAAAGGGTTAATAAGTCTCAAAGCACCAAAATTTTCAAACACTCGACGAAATTATTTACAAAACAGCCTCCCAGTCGGGATACAGATTAAAGACTTCAAAGAGTCGGCCTTTACATCCTAGAGGCGATGAAATCTTTTCCTTTAGAGCACATAGAGTGTCTGCCGATGATTTTTTTCTGCTGTGCTGACTATAGATATTTCCAGTATCCACTCGATCGCCCCTCAAAGGCTGTCGATTGCAGGTTCGAGATAAAGGCAGATAAGCGCTCGTATCAGATGAATTGGCGGAATGAATCGACAGGTTTGCTAACATGAAGGGCTTTTTATCCATCTCGTCCAATTTGGGATAAAATATCTACGCAAGGTGATCGATGACATGATCTTGAAAGAACGAACGAAGGAAAATTTTACTGTTGAGAAGATTCGAGATATTCCTCCTCGTAAAAGAGCAGAATGGGAGCTTGGAGAGTAGAGTTAAATCTATAAATATTTCATTGCATCATAAACGATAGTTGTATAAGTATTGTTAAAAGTGCTTCAACAGCTGAGGTCATTTCGCACGTAGGCCACCACCGAGAATCGAACCCATGACCGCCTTTACCGAAGTCGAAAGCGTTGCCCACTTGTCTAACCGAGAGTCCCACTTCACAAACGAAGCTAGTAAGACACAGTAGGTTTATGTGCCAAAATATTTTCTACTTGATATCCTTTACTTCGTTTCTAGGTAACATATCTTTTAATTTGTAATATCTAGCATCTTTTATCTTTGTCTTCGTCTCTGTTTTATTGTATCCTACTTAATTACTATCTTTAGCCATTCCTCTCGTCTCATTTTTGAATCTCTGAATGAAGCTCTGAATATCTGACGTGCTTTTTACTAAGCGAAATTATGTATATTTTCTAATCACTTCCAAATTTGATAATTTTGTAAGATACAGGTTTTTTATGTTAACGTGTTGTTATTCTTTTTTGGTTATTTCTATTGATTTGTCTTCGTGTCTTTTATAACTCTATTAATCTACTTTCATCGTCAAAGTTAATTTTCTATCCATAGCTTTCGCAGGTTTTTCACACCCCCCTTCTTGAGGGTGTTTTCCTGCAGCGGAGATTTTTCCCTGAGCTCTTAGCTTAGGTTTTTTAATCCACAAAGTAGTTTTCTTCATTGTACTTTTGCAAGCTATCTCTCTCTTTTCTTGTCTCATATGACGAAGGGTTAGATGTAAGAAGAGACTTGTTAGTCTCAATCTCTCCCTGAATAAAGTCCTTTATTATTATTATTTTTTTTAAACATCACCCGTTTTATCTATTTCAATGGAAACGTTCTATTCTCCCATCCTCTGCACTTCCGCGTTTGTTTTTCGATCAACCCAGCTTACTTTTTCATTCTCTACCACACGGCAATATTCCTTGTCCTACTTCCTTAATGTCCATGCTTTACACCCAAACAGCTAAACATCTCTCATGAAGAACTGCGTCAATATTTTCCTTATTCCCTTATCAAACTCCGTAATGGAGTCCCTTTGCCTCATGAACTCCACTTGCTGCTGCTTCATCTTCCAATTTCATATTTGCCTTCCAGCATCTTCCACGATCCTAAGAACGAACGTTACCCAAAAAAGGAAATTAAACTAGATTTATCATGTGAGCCATTAGATGAATAGATGGCGGTGTTTACACCCCATGCCACACACCGAAAGGTGGATTGCAGTGTATTTATGTAGATGTATAGATGTCCCGCGTGTGTACAGGAGTGGTGCCATCTTCCAAGGGACACACCAGATTTATGGGTCGCGAATTCCCTGGGCACTTTCAGGATACGTTCCTTGCTCTAAGTAGTTAACACGCGCCCGACCGTTCAACCCCATGGGCCTTTGTTTATGCAAAATCAGCATTTGAAAACCAGAACTAGGTAACCACGCTATAAAAGACCATTACCATACATATCGCGAAATTTTCGAAATAGAAAAGTATTTTCTCACATTTTTTGACAAATGACAATGAAATTTGACAATAATTATTTACATTTTCCGTTAACATTTATTCAAATTTTTATTAGGTCGGAACTCTAGCATAAAATTGTACAAAGACGGTTCTCAGCTAAATTTTCGTCTAAACCAATATCGCTGTTGAATTGGCATAGGTCGTATGGGCACCAACTCTGTGTGTGTCTTGTTAGATGGATCCGCAGGAGCACACCGTTTCCCAACATAGCTTCAGGAATCGAACGGGAGATTATTCTGTCGTAATAGCTAAACTAGACAGAGAAATCTGTCAAGGCCGAGATCCGGGTTCGAGTCCCGGCTACGGCAGACTACTTCCTTCATTTCTTCCTATTGATTTGTTTATCCCCAAAAAACTGCATACGTTGGGAATCTCTTAAGCATGGTTTAGCCGAAGCAATCCCATCATTGAATAAATTAAATTAACAAGATTCGCTACAAATCACGGGACGACGATGGAGTAGAGCGACCTTCTACTACTACTACAACTACTACTCTACTGAACCCAGGACCTTAGCAATCTGAAGCTGAGACGGCACTAGCAGGAGAAGATAACATCTCTCCTTGAAAGAGGTCAAGAACCGTGAATTTCCTTCGAGTACATTTTTTTACTCTTATTTCCTCACTACGGTAGGTTTTTGCCTACTCAAAGGTTCGTGACTTCAGTATGGAAATCTTAACTTATGCATAACGAGACGAGTTTTTGCAACTTGAGTTTTTTGTGACATACCTTCTTTCTTCTCGAGCCTTCAATTTCAACTTTGCAGTTTTTGGTATTAGTTATTACCTTCAACTTTTTATCTTCTAAACCAAGGGCAGCAAATTAAATTTGATACAATCTTGAAAAAAGGTAGGGATTAACACATCCGTTTCGGTATATTTTTTTCGAGAAAACTTCTCACCGACAGTAGATCGGACTGCACACGATGGAATTTTTTTAATCCCACACTTAATTAAGAGTAAGCTGATAGCCTACCTGATCTTGTGAATCTGAGCTATGCAAAGTAAAAATGCCAATTCAGCGACTTTTTCGCTAGATCTAGCGACTTTACCTAGATTTTAGCAACTTCTTCCATCTTTCAGCAACTTTTTTTTTCTATTTTAGCAACATCTTTCACACCATCGAGCATGTGCTGTTGCGTATACCCTCCTCTATTTTCTCGTAGCAAAACATGTTTGACTTGTATATATAAATCAAAGTAATATTACGTTTACTTGATAAAAATCATAAATTTCATGTAATCTCTTTAGGAGGAACGGACATGAAGAAAGTCCGACGGAACCGAGACTCGAGCCCGGGTCTTGAACCTGGGTCTCGAACGCGGGTTTCCCATTTTCTGGTTGGTTGGTTGCTTTATCCGTAGAGCTATCCTACCAGAGCATGAATGGATAGCTCAATGGGTAACCAAACAACCGGCAATGGGAGACCCGGGTTCGAGTCCCGGTCTTGTCACCTAAACCCCTTTTCTTGAGTAATATCCTTAATTTATTTCATGTCTATACTGATATAAAATCTATAATATCAGCGAAAGCAAACTAAAGCCATTAACATTTTAATAGCATCATTTATGAATTAAGCGACGATTTCGCTACTTTTATAGCTAATCTAGTGACATTGTTTTAAATGAATTTGTATCTAATTTAAAAAGACGGTTCCATGGTCAAATGAATCAATTTTCGTAACATTCATTAAGGAGTGACCAAAATGAAAGTCATTGATAAGCATAATTCATATATTAGAAAATTTTATATTATCAAAAGAATAAACAAAACCGATAACAGTAAAAGAAAGTTTAGTTCTTCTCCAGCCTGCACTAAAAGACTAAAAATATTCCATATATCAAGGTATAGTAGCAGGGTCGTATATCTACCCACATTACACCAAAGATCATTATGAGGGCGTAGGTGGATAAATTTACCAAAATCTCGAACAATACAACAATTTTCCCTCGGGGAACGACTGGTTCCGGCTAATACTGGAACCGAGAAATTCCCGGAATATTTTCTTTTTAATTAGGCTCCCAAATAAAGGCAGAAGACCCTCCGGAGTGGAGGGAAAAAAGGGTCAACAAACGAATGTGGGAGGCATTGAAGAGTTGGGAGCAATGGAGGAAAAATGAGGAACGTCAAAGAGAAGCTGCCCTGCTGTCATCGATTTCATTACGCAGCCGAAGGAATTAGGGTGGAACTTATTACGAAGTTAAAAGGGCAGCTAAGAGAACTGAAATACTGTCAGATTAAAATGGAAGCATATTTCAATCTTTTCATTGGAGAGAGCTTATTGAGCGGAGATCTATCCATCACGTTGAGTCCTTTGTTCTCTCTCGAAACTTTCTATTTTCCTTCTTTATACCCTGCATACATCACGTATCTTTCCTTACAAGTCTCCCTCAGTATTCTACTTTCTCTACCATTTTACAACTTTGGAGAATTGTTTAACTCCCGTATCATTTATTTAGTTCTTTTTGTTAAAGATAAGCCATGACGTTGGGAACATTATTGTTATTATCGAATCCTTGCAGATAGGCAACAATCCAGATGGCAAGATCTTTACAAGTTGAAATACATTACGTTAAATCACCTTACATTATATTACTGCGAAGTATTCAATATTATACATACAAGATACACCGAGCTATCTTTACAATATTCCTACACATCACCCAAAATTAAAATTATGGCCCTTCATACATCAATTTCGTTATATCCTCAAATCTCACACAAATTATAGACCCGAATACAACAATATCCTTGTATAGTAGGTACAATAACATCAAGGTTCACAATATGTACAGCTAAAATAAAAATAAAGGAAATAAAATAGAGCCATAAAAAATGTAATAAAATTGCAGAAGGGTATTGGCTGAAAGGATGGAAATGCTGTTACATGAAAATTATTCGAGTGAGAGTTGAATAATGGAAAAATTAAATTTTTAAGTTAAATTTTTCTTGCAGCTCGAGGAAAAATACTTGATACCAGTTATAACAAAAGAAGAGTTTTAGACAATAATGAAACGGGAAATACAGAACAGGAGGTTGCTAAGTTCGTAAGATAGAAGTCGCCTGCAAAGCGCGTTATCAAGGTCCGAGTATTGCTCGTTTCGATTGACGTAAGACGGGACACACTAAGGAAAAAGGAAGGCCGCTGCAGAGTGATGAGAAAGGGACATTGCTGACTTCCCTAAACTTCGTCCTTTTACGCAACGTAACTGAAGGTATTCTTCGTCCTTACAGACTCTTGAACTTCAACGAGCAAATTGTAAGCCTATTGTACACAGATTGGGTAACATTCTATATGTTCGGCAACATCTAAGAATTAAAACGTAATTAATGTAGATTAGCCCAAGAATAAGCGATTTCTATCAACTGCACAATGATAAAAGTCTGCCTCCCGGCCACAGCCCAAAGACGGCTTACAGGGTATTTATGCAGATATACAAGTCCGCGGAGATAACAAAGGTTTCACTCTTCGATTACAAAATTCGAGATATTAGTTCCCATACCTACATATTTTCCTTTTCATAAGGCCAAGGCAGTTTTAAGACATACATACGCAACTTTTCGCCATTCAAAACATTACATTTATTCACTTCACTTTTATCTCAGGCATGGCATTTTTCTTCGATTTAATCTCTGCTTCCTTAAATTAGTATCTAAACTGCACAATTCCACCGAGAAACAATGCACGTAAATAAGTTGTATCTGGATTCTTCAAATAAAAACCTGTAATTTCTGTATTCTCGTAAATTTAATGTCCCATTAATATTATGTACGCGTACAGTGAACTCTCGATTATCCAGGCAGATAATGGCAATGGCACTTATAAGTAAATATTGGTAATTATATTATTTTCTACATCCAAACCAAAACAGTGAACTCTCGAGTATTCAGCCTTATGATGGAAAGTGGATGCACAATCAATCAGAAAACATGGATAACCCAAAATTTCACTTTTATTTCTTAGTTTATTTGAATAAATGATTTATTATCATTTGAACATACGGTCTGATATTTTCGGTTGTTTCATTGACTCATTAAGGGCATCAAAATACTTCCTCCTGCAGCGTATCTTCTTAGCTGCGATGTCATTGTAGTCGTATTCCGACTGCTCTACAAAAAAGATATTACGTAAGTGCTTCTTGTATCAGAACGTGAAAATAGTTGAGATTTTCGCGTTTGAACTTCTTCAAAAAGGCAGCGGAAAATGTCGACTAAGAGTAAAATATCATTAACGAATAATCCGATTACAGGACATTTAGCCCACGGATAACCGGAAATTGGGCCTCCAGATAGCCATGTGGGTAACACGTCCGACTTCGTTGAAAGCAGCCCCTTGTTTTACAAGCCCTTACGAAATTACTACTACCGTTATCGTAGTATCGATAGATTATCGGTTGTAGAAATTTTAAAATGATTTGTGGATTATAAACTTGGATTTCTTACTTTTTTTGATCTTTTTGCATCTTAGTAGCATGTCCTCAACTATTCTTTTACATCTAGATTCCCCAAATCGGTCCTTGATATATCCCTACATTGTTCTAAAATAAATAGGAGAGAAGTGCGTTAAAGAGTTATTTAAGAGAAGTTAAATTCAATAAACTTGTACTGCATGCAATCAATTTCATCTATATACCACTGAAAGCTAAGCAGTAGTAATAGTATCTCTATCCTGTAGCCTCTGAAGTTTAAATTAAATTCCTTAATGATTATACATCATTCCCCAACTCCCTCACTGATAATTACTCCTTAACACGTTTACTGCGGATACCTCCATTTCTAATGCATTTATCACTCCAACGGTGGAGTGATCCGCAGTGAACGTGCTAACTGACGCCCTTAACATATAATTCATTCGTCCAGAAAAGGCACCACCGCTGGGATACGTTAAATTTCATTTTCTCGAGCAATTAAATTAAATCATCACATCGTCTGCAGATTTCTAATACTGATAAATCAATTATTATGATCATTTTAAGATGTTGGCTAAGAGCTGAACTGACAAAATAAGTTGTTAACACCTCAAAAAAAACGATAATGTATTAATGAGCGGAGTCGAAGCTGCATAAAATAAAAATATAATAGTCTTTTCCGGTTATTTCGATATGCCCCCGTTCTCGATTGCAATTCTGAGCGGATGAGTTACTAATGAATAAATTCTGCAGGAATATTTGACCTTTGACTCGTTAGGTAATAAATGAAATGCAAAAGGGTCATTTCCTTTCAATTACAGCGCGATTGGAATTTTGGATGGAGCAAGCATTGAAGCGATACCCGACGATGAATAGTTTTTTGCTAGCATTGGATCGTTTGGAACGTGAGTGAATCGGTAACGAGCCATTTACGGCGGAAAATCTATCTCCCGGTGAAATTACCACTTAGCGATGGTTTTTAAGTGCTATTTAAGTGCTTTTGCATAATCATTGTACAGCAAAAATATTTTTTTGTTATTAAGCCAGGCAGAGCAGTAGAGAGGACAAAGCAGTCGGAGCACGTGCGTAGGAGGAAAACTCGTAGGGGGGCGCAAAATCAAAGCAATACTATAATAATAGGAAACCTATATTTTCCCGAAAAATTGCACCGTTTATTTTTTAAATCATAAAATATCCGTTTTTGGAGTTATGTAAGAAAATTGGGTAGATTTTCTGCATATCATTTATTAAAATGGATGTTTCCGGAAAAACCGAAAATTTGGTTCTTTCCATCGATGAAGGAATCAATTATTGAATTGAACCAAAATCCGTTCAATGTGATGATCCTAAAAAATGTATTTCAATCACGCGTAAAAAATATTTCCCTTGAATAACAAAAAATCAAACTCTAAAGAATTATACATTTATAGTTTTATTGAAATCCCTTCGAACCTGTGAACTTATCTTCTCTGCTAAGCGCGGCAGAAGTCGTCACTATGGTTTGGAAAACAAGTAACTTGGGGCGTTGACTACGTGAGGCCAGTATATTTGCGTCATCATAGGTTTTGTGTGCCCCAATCGATAATAAGTCTTTAAAATTAATCCAAAGCATCGTTCACAGCTTTAAATTGGATAGATGAGAACAAAAACAAGAAAAAAAAATCCTCTAAATCGAATTATTACATACCATCTAAAAGGTTATGAATAACATAAACTCGATGTGTGCAATCTCAACTTTGTGAAGAGTTGTCATAATGTGACAAGAGAAACAACTTTTCTACAAAAGTTTGCTATAAAAACGACTTACTGTTACGTTACTTAAAAGCTTTATTTAACGAAAAAGACCCTTTCTTAATCCTTTTTTTGCAATGAGTTCATTTTAAAAACTAAATCATACCGCTGAGTTTACAATTGGTCGTAAAAAGTATCTCAAAGATCACAAAAAACAATTCAGCGTCTAGTAATTTATCTATAAGTGGTTCTCCGCAATTAAGTATCATAATTTTTAAAATTTTTAAATTTTAAATGTCATGCAGGTTATACGGGAAAAAGATTTAAAAGAATATGGAAAGGGTGTATAAGATATGGATTACGAAGAACTCCTTTTGGGCAAACTTTTCTAGAGACATAAAATCTGAAACCTCAATCTCAAACGGAAGTGAAGAAAATCGACTTGACTGTAACTCGAACACATGTCTTTCACTTTAAGAGAAATGCTCTCCGCATAACATACATAAGACTTCACTTCCGTTTATCCTAGGATATTATGGCGCAGGTCTATATGTTCTAAGTAAATACCTCTACCCTGATGCTCGAAAACTCCTTGTATCAATTATCGCTGTTTCCATAGGGTTGGACAAAACATCGCTGAAAAAACGTGAGCAGTACGGATTTCTTTTGGAGAAAAACTGGTCTCCTTGAGAAGAAGAAGACGTATCGTTCGATTAGTAAGTCGGTCGCGTCTACTGCTCACAGACTATTCCTCTTTCCTCTGGGGGAAGCCAAGCAAACCGGTTAATCCGCTCTCGCGGTTGATCGAGATTCCAGTGAGCGAGGAAGGGAAAAAGTCAGTGGAGGCGCAGAAGGACGGCGGGAGATCGAAGAGGCAACCTCGACGAAGCGGAGATTAGAAGGCGGATTATAGGACATAAAGCTAACAGTTTATCGGGTACCTCGATTAAATGATCCAACTGTAAACTTAACACAACGGTAAATGTTTCCGAATCATTAACAGTAATAATTCCTCTTTAGGAGCATGGAAAGGGATAATTTAACTTTGCAAGAACTTAGCTATTAAAGATTTTGTTTGCGCTATTATCTTTACATATTATACATAGACGATAGTTAAATTTGGACTGAAAATTGTTATATGATTTACAATTACATGTTACATTCGATATTGCATGTGAGGCATGCTAAATGCTGAAACCGAAAGGAAAATTTTAATAGAAGCCAAATTAAAGTAACAAATCTAATGAGAAAGGGGCTGAACCCGTACTTCTACACATCTGTTAAGCTACCACGTCCTTTTAACGCTGCAAAATATAAAAATATAAAAATTGCTCTACGATGTTTCCCAAAGAATGCTTGCTGCACGGTTCTAATTAAAGGTAATATTATAACTCAGTTATATTAGAACTAATAACTTCACCAAATGATACGACGAAAAGTTGAAAACTATGGAAGGATTTGTTAAAGGTCATAACACAATCCATCCGATTATCCGTTAGCGAACAATCCGTACACGCTTTTTTATACTTCGTCGATATTATCCGCCGCTATTTTGAAAAAAAAATTTAAACACAAAAAACTCAACTATTTCGCGTTTTAATACAAGTAGCATTTTCGTAAGACCTTTTCTATGTAGCAGTGGGAATTCGACTACAATACCATAGCTTCATCGCAGCAAAGAACATTTCGCAGTAGGGGAAAGAAAATGAGTCAACGAAAGAGTCGAACATAACGGACCATGTGAGCAAATAATAATAAATTGTTTATTCAAGTAAATTTTGAGCATTATAAGATATAGAAGTGAAAGTCTGGATTATCCATGTTTTCCTTATCCCATCATAAGCCTAGACACTAGAGAGTTCTCCGCAATGGCTTGCCTATGTCTATGTGAGTACCCTGCAAGCCGCCTTTCGGCGTGTGGCAGGGGGTGCATGCACCATTGGATACAGATACAAAATAAAATCACCAATATTTACCGTTAGATACCATAATATATTTCTGTGAAAATAATGATTTATATTCGAGATGGGTTGTGTTGCGCGATAAAAAGCATGTCATCTAAAGCCTATTATCGTGTAACACGTACTTAAATGAAGACTGTAGAAATATTACAAGAATTATAGCTGTATAAGTCGCCAAGAATGGTTAAATTTCTCAGAAACTATGGTTGGTGCATTGACACCACCACAAACGAGAGCCGCTTGATAGTATTTGATTCCTTTTCATTATTTGGCATTTATAAATTTATGCCTCAAAAATATATGCAGTTAAACAAACAGGAAAAAGACTTCAATTAGAAGGGAAAAAAGACGTCTCGCAAATCAAACTCCGTTCATGATCTGTGCGTGCCTTAAAGGCCTTCCCTTCCCGGTACTTCGACTTGTCCAGGAACTGCATTCCCCAGCCGATGACCGCGAGATTGCAGCCAGAGTGTCGCTGCTTCTGTCCTTCGGGTGAGGCAATTTCTCACACAAGTTACCTTAAGCATGCCGCTTGTTTTCTAATTCAGCCTGATTATACGGAGGATAAGTGAGATTAATTCCTAAGGGAAATCATGCTTAGAGTTCCACGACCTCCTTAATGATATGCACAAGAAGTGAATGTCGTGTTTCATAGAAGCAGAATATATATCCAAGCGGAAACAATTTATGTTCAACATCAAAGGATTCCGAAGTTGATTAAAAACGTACGGATTCGAGTTTATAAATAAATATAAACAAAAAAATCTAAATACTAATGCAAAAAATAATTATAATTAAAAAGATAATTAAAAATATAATACATTTAAAATGAACCTTTTCTGACGATATCTAGTGATAATCTTCATACATCAATTNAATATCACAAAAGAGGCGGTGGTTGATTGTGTGGACAGAATGGATTTTTTTACGTCACATAATCCATTACTTACTATTAAGTTTATGATACGTTTATTAAAGCTATAATTAAGATAAAACTTTTTTTTATAATGTAAATAAATTTTTTATTTGTTATGAAAAATCTAACTGAATATAACTTCTTGTAACTTTTATGTTAAATGGGCTTTCCCGGGAAACTTCCTTGAACAAAACTAGACAAACAATGAATATAAATGTCAGCAATATTTTCAGCAAATAATAATATCGAAGGCGATATTTGTAGTGCATACTGGGATCAGCGTAATCCTAAAAAAATGTGCAGTATCCCTCATTTCCTTTATTCTTTCCAAGAATAAAAACCACAACGTACGATAAACTTAAGACGCCAAATTAATTTAATATCATAATAATAATATTTTTAATAACATAAACACTGTACAAATACTTTTCCCTTTTGCAAAAATTGTAAAAGGGAAAAAATAAGTATGGTACCTTCAACTGATCTCCAATTTGTCACCGCTAATCATAAGCACATACTCCTAAACATTTAATGCGAAAAAAATGACCATCACAGGGCATTTAATGACGTAAATTCCACAAATTGACGTAAAATCTGCCTTATTTATGATCCAAACTTTTTAGGCATTATAACGCTGTATTCCAGGACAGGATTGAAACCTCTGTCTCTAGTATTTTGATCGAAGCTACTAAGTACACAAGAGTTTGACATTTGTTGGGTGACCTTTACCATAAAGGAGATATAAATCTCGATTAAGGAAGATTGAATTTGAAATTAATAGGAAGTGATAATATTAACAAGGAATACCGACGAACAGTACCAAGGAAAGGCATTTTAAAAATTAAACTTTCGTCACGTTATGAAGCGATGAAAAGCTGAATTCGGTCAATTGCATTTCATTACAATATTAATTCGATTAAAGCATTTATTACACATTAATACGCATTAATAACAAATTAGTTCCCATTCTTTAGCATAACTTTAAAGTCATAAATTCCATTAATGAAAATTTATAAAACGATATATCGATGAAAATTTCAAAACAATTTTTTTCTTTCTATGTATCCTAAGAAATATATGGGATGGAATGGTTAATGTAAAATTTACAGCGGAATTCACCAACTGAAATTTTGTTAGAAATAAATGAATTAGCAATGAGTGAGTGAGTGAGCTTACGAGTAAAAGATTGTAAATGATTCATTGCGAGCTATTTTACACATCAATTTTCGATGGAAGGAAGGTCGATTCGGATATATTTGTTTAATACATCCGTTTCGACTCGAAATCTAGTTATTAATGAATGTTACGGTGAATATAATGAAATTAAAAAGAAGAACTGTATGAAAATCCTTCAGAATTCGTGATCTCAATATTACTGAGCTATCATTTGATTGTCAGTGTGTCATAAGAACTGCGATTTCAGCCTAACCTTTCCATAAATTGTTTATCATTATTTTTTTAAATTTTTTGACCAAAAGTAAGTTGAGACCTCGATAAGATCGGACATTCCAATGCATTATCATTTTTATGTCAAACTTAAATCAATTTTCTGTTCTATAAATAATAAATTTACTTTATACACATCTTATTTTACCCTAAATTCTCTCAATTCTTTAATAAATATTCAGTAAAGTATCCCTTACGGTATCACCAATTATGCAATCACGACTAAATAATCTAATAATGACTAATAATCTTCCAATAAATTCTGGAAGGAAATAGTGACTTTTATCGTGATTCCTGCACCAGGAGGTGCAGCTTATTAACAATCATCCCTTTTAATAAGAATTAAATCTACTAATTAAAAGATTATAAGATCAAAGCATCACTGACGACTTAATGCTTAAAGATTGAGTTGAAAATACCTATCTAAACATTTATTAAAGCAAACGCGCTTTCGGCTTGATAGTTGAGCCAGCAACATGTTAAACGAATTTTTCTAATTTAGGAACAATAACTGTCATTCTTGTATACGAGTATAAAGCAGCATTTCTCTCAAATCACCTATTAAAGTAGTTTGACTGACTTAATCGACTTATTTGCGATGGAGTGAGATAAAACAAAGACAGAAATTCTGCGTAATATGGATCTCTCAGAAAAGGTTGCGCACCCAAAATGACGACATTTTTTCTAACGTCAACGTCCTGTCTTCGTGGGTCGCTCGGCAAATTGTCGCCGAGTCAACAGACTTCTATCAGTCAATATTTGGTCGAAAGAACGGCTCAGATTTTCGTATCTGGCGAAAGGGAGAGTGATGGCACAGTCTAACCCCAATCACACGCTTCCACTGAGAGAACAGATCGCTCGGAAAATTACTTCTCCCAACTCTGAAGACGGCTGAAAACTTGGAAGCAAATTCCTTTTCTTTCATGTCATTTTCCTGAAGCGGAAAATACACCAGTGACCTTTTAAACTACACCTCATCTTCTGAAGTTCCGTCTCGGGAATAATGAAGTGTTTTGGGCGTTCTTTGAATGAAATATTGCATGCGGACAATCCAAAAATTTCTAAATGTTCATTTGTCTTAATAATCCTAGGGTTTGTTCGCATTTGATAAACCCTGAAAGGTTTATACCAGGCCAATACTGGTAGAATGATCTGGAAAGCGATCGATAACAGTTTTAAAGCTCCAAATTTTAATGGAAGAAAAACCTAAAATGTATATTAGGCCGTTTAAATCCCTATATTATTGTGATATATGATGGCAAAGATATTGTGATATATATTGTAAGAAAGATGCCACCACACCCTTGCTACATTTTTAAGGTTATCCATAATAATAATAATAATAAAATACATACATACGTAAGTGTTCTACGTTTCTACAGGCTCAGGTGCCTTAATATTTTCCCCTTTCCGAATTATATAATAATATATGAATAAATAAAATTTATTAAACACAATGTTTAAAAAATTTACACACAAAAGCTGTTGAAAAACAACGTTGCTTCAAATCGAGAGAAATACGTAAACTAAGAAATCATATGAAATAAATATTCAAGGGTTTTTGCTATTTCAATTTTTTTAATTCAAAGGAATAAAATCTGATCAAAGTTTAGTCTGGATTAATCGGATAAGACTCTTCAATGCTCCAACACATCGGGCTGACCTTGAGATATTACTAGTAGATGAAGTGCCCGTTGATTTTCAACTGGGAAATTTCTTATGGAAACAGTCTTAAACGTCTGGAGTCAAACCTGGGACAGTTATGTGAATGAAAAGTAGCCTATTATCTGTCCGGGGATCACATTTAACAATCTTCAAAGTTTGAGAATTGAGCGACATCAGGTTCTTGAGTTTTAGACCAACATGCACACATCACTCATATACTTTACGTATAGATAATATTCCAATAATACTACGTTTTAATTCCATTCCTTAGTTTAGACAATGCTCGAAACGAAATATATTCGTTAGCCAAGGTACAACTGTATCAAAGTATAGGAAAACCACTAAGAAATCTTATGTGAATCGCGGAAAGTGAATAGTCCAAGTAATTCACATTTCGCGATGTTCAGATTGAATCACCTCCAGACAATCGGAAAGCAAATTTCGTGGATTAATGAGGGCTCTTCTCTAGGAATTATACAGAGAGATTTCGTGATTGAAATCAGTGGGATTTATTCCAAAGAATATGAATAAAGGTGGTTTCAAGGAAATAGTTTCGAGCTCAAATGAGTGAGCAAGTGCCACGCATGAAAACTGAGAGAGAATCTTTCACTCAAGCCTCACTTCGAAGGATATGGAGCACCCAAACTATAAAAAAGAAGATTCTAGATTTCTCTCTATATGGGTATGTAGGATTCAAATTCCTACTCCAGAGAAGACAAGATGGAGAGGAAAAAATATACGAACCATTTTAGAACTAAATCAGATAAAATAAAACTCCTTCGAAGACATTTGGAAGAACCGTTTCAACCCTTTAAGAAGTTACTGACTCGAAACCTAGGAAACCCTTCTTTTATTAAGTTATAGATGCACTCTCTCAGAAATATTGAAAATCCAAAAAATCTTATTTCTCAGTTAAATGTTGAATAATTATATCCATTAACCATATCATACACTGCACTGATAAGAAGATATAGATAATTCTGACAGTAAAATAACAGCTCACCCATGTCCCACCAATTCGGAAATTTCTCGAGAGCTACCATAAGAATGGCGGTACTCACCTGAAATTAAAAAGAAAACATTTAATTAATTAAATTGTCTTGCAGGAATTGACAAGCCCTTTTAATATGTGGAACTTTAGTGTAAAATATTTTAAAAGATGTTATGGAACATCCATACTTGTAATCCTATCAGTAAATTTTTATCATTTTTTTCGGCAATATGTTAGAACCATTCATTTTTTTAAAAGGCAGACATTTCAGCCTACCATACCCTTTTTAATAATCCTTTTAAACCAACTTATCAAAATAATTATTCATATTTTTGTAAATATTTTTTTA
This sequence comes from Ladona fulva, assembly GCA_000376725.2. NCBI lineage: Eukaryota > Metazoa > Arthropoda > Insecta > Odonata > Libellulidae > Ladona > Ladona fulva. The sequence goes on along the minus strand of KZ309075.1, from coordinate 380,699 downwards.
TTCGTTTGTTTCAGTGAAATGCATTATTACACTCATCTGCAAGTAAATGAGTATCATCATCGTCTGTGTTCATTTTCCAGATTTGATAGACGATACTTCCCTTTTTCATTTTAGTTAAACTGTAGATAGCATCCATAGGTACTTGTGGAAATTTTCCTGAGTATTCCTCTTATTATATAAGTGAAAACTTACTTTTGACTTTTTATAACAATCTCCTCTAATTATGAAACGATAGATATGATTTAAAAAGAGATTCATTAGCCTCAATGTCAACAAAAACACTTTATTTTTATCATTAGGGGTTACGAATATTCTTATATGAATGTCACGCGAGAAATTATTTTTTATGCTTTATCATGGAATCTTGAATTACATGTGCTTAGTAGATTAAAGGTTGATATGATAACATGAAACAATAGCGTTATGCGTAATTTATTTATGTATGTACAATCAGATCCAGCAACAGCCATATCTGGTAGCTTACATTGGACACTATAATCACAAAAGCAATGAATTACAATAAAAATAACATGAAAACAAGTATGTTTAAACATAACAAGGGAGGTAAAATTAATGAACCGAGCGATTGGTACCGTTAATTATGGAAATACAGCTGGCGGAAAACGGTCAAAGGATGTTTTTATAGAGGAGAAAGTATTAAATGTGTGCGGTAAGCGGAAGAACATAGCTCTCCGGGAGGTAGAGAGACAGTGATAGAGAGAGGTGGTTGGAAGAGTTGAGAGTTTCGATTGAGACGAGAACTGACGCGTAAAGAGAATGAGTGAATTTCGGATCAGTTTATACATAATCGTAAGGGTCAGAAAGAGTGAAGTATTTACGGAAGTTAAAGAAAGATTCGGAAAAAGGCAATCTCTAGCAAATTTGCACCACCAATTTAATTTTGAACAGGTTATATCGCTTTTAGTGTGTTTGATATATAACCTAGAATCTGTGATACGTTTTCAAATCAGATGGGAGGCTATTTCACCAAAAGAAGCTGAGCGAATTGCAAAAGTCAACATTAGCGTGCCTAAAATCTTAAACATCTTTCAACTGCCCTTACACGTCCATAGCAGAGGTGCGCACACTGCTCAGAGGGTAATATTGCTTACAGGCAAACCATCTTTGAATTACGACAAATTTTTTTTAATGTATTGAAATAATTTTATGCTAAAAATTACAAGTTTCTAAAAGTATCAGATTTTACAACAAATTTTATTAATAAACATGACAGTAGTAATGGAATTGTTAAAGATACACGAAAAATGAGGTCATTTTGCACATATGGGCACCCACAGAGTATCGAAACCGGGATTGCTCTCAGCAAAGGCGAACTAACTTGACTATTCGGAGCCCCGATAAACATGGGATTCATCTCTAATGGTTTAAAAAGCTTTCCAGCTGAGGTGACTGAGGATATAACAGAGCGATATCGGAGAGGTCTTCCCATTTATAACTTAATGGTATGAAGATCAGGATTGGTAAGGCTGAAAGTATCTTCGCGAGCCGTATTAAGACGAGCAGCAGGCCGGATAAAGCCCATGGACCGTAGTTACAGGTTATACGTACACTACAAGTTATGTAAAGAATGAAACCTGTAAAATGCTGCGGATTCCCGCGATTACACCTCACATAATATCGTTACTAGAGAAATAGCAGTAAAGATATCTGCGAATAGGACAGATAAGATAATAACCTTAGTGCTGCTTCTCCTAGCTCATCCTAGATCAAACTGATACGTCAATCTAGCGTCTCTTACCGATTGGAAATAACTTTTTGTCGCTCTACATGTAGATATAATAACAATGATGGATAGACCATAGAAAACTGATTTCAAGATGATTTACCACCGGCAGAAAAAGCTCTCTTTTGTGATTTCCTGATATCGGTCAGTGGAGTTCCCGATGATAGCTTATCAAAGAAAAACAACCTCAGAACTTAATTGCAAAGCTTCGGGATGCTCATTCATGTTACCTGCCTCTCTCCCGAATTATCGCGAAAATTGGACGAAGATGACAAAACTTTTCATTCCAATGTTTATCTCCTTATGCAACGCATGGTATTTCCAGCGATTTCGTAACCGAAAGCGAAAAATACTAGTCATGATTATCATCACAAACAAATAAAATTTTCGCTATTTAATCACCTACAAATACCTACTCTTTTCTTGATATTGAAACTAGGTTAATTAGGTTAGTTACATCATTTGAATTTTTGAATAGTTTTACCCGCAAATGTAACTACTACACTTTTTAAATACCCGTTATAAAAAATCAAGGTATCAAATATCATATTTCCAAGTGTATTGCCTTAATATTACAATTTCATAATTATTAATTAATTATTAATATGATTATCANAATCAGTATATTTAATTTATGAATTGGCGGTACTTAGTAATTGGTGAAGACACTCTATGGTATATTTTTTCCCACATTAACTCGGATAACCAATTCCATCGTTAAATATACTGATTTCTTTTTACTTTTCTTTTACTGAATTTATTATCTGCTCTTGTTTGTGCCACCATCGAAAAGTGCTTCTATATTTTCAGAGCTACAGGCTGCTTTACTTGAAACTTTAGTTGTGTATATTTCAGTAGGTTTCGCAGGTTATACACACCTCGTTCTTAAGGGTGTTTTCCTGAAGTGGCGAGATATTCATCACACTCAATCTCGCCGAAATAAAAACGCTCGTTATTGTTTAAACTTTCTTTTCAAGATATTGTGTCAACGCGGGAAATCTAAGTTAGGCCGGGTATCGTAGCAAGAACTTCTTTCGTAATATTAAATAATTTCGTAAATATTTCGCTGAAATTCCTTTAACCATTTTTGATTGAAGCGATTATTCGAAATTTGTCTTATGAAAAAGATCAATCGAGTTGTATTTCAGATAAATGTGTAGGCCGATCTGATAGATTTAGATTTTTACCCTGCAAGCCGCCAGTGGCGTATGGCAGGGGGTGTATTAAGACCTTACCTAACCTACCCTATTTGATTCTCTGATGCTACTCGGAAATAACGACCAGAAGTAACTATCCGTTTTAACGATCATTTCCTTTTAACGCTTGGTCGTCGCCTCTCGAAGATCACTCTAGATATCTATAGAAGATACAGGATCTCATATGTCCTTGCAAAAGCAGAACCCAATATCGTCACTAATTCCCCCCCCCCAAGTTGAGAGCAAACCAACCTTTAGTTAAGAGGGACTAGAGACAACACAGGTGACCGGGGACAGGTTCATACTTGTCTAGGCTGTTTTGTTACATATGAACATAGTGTGATGAGAGGTTATGTGTAGCTCTATATTGTGAATCATATTTCGAATCGTAGTCCAAGTTCATGCCTGTATACAAGGAGTCAGCAGGTTTTGTAATAACAAAAATACTTATTTCATTTTTTACTATCACACTCGTATCTGCCTTTGCGCTTTCGTCCTAAGCGCCAAAAAAAGCCCAATTCCTTCTGTTACATCTGTGGAAATTTCACCACTCCCAGCCGAAGGACGAAAATCAGCGCATTTGTCATACAAACATATTTAGCATATTTTAAAGTAAAACTTGGTGATCAAGATTAGTCCATGATACCTCACAAGGTGTGCAAGGAATGTGTTGAGAGTTTTCAGAAGGGATCGCATGATAAATTACCATTTGGTTTACCTGATCTCAAACCTGATGATCATAACATTCTTCATGGGCCTTTCTTTGAGAGAAGGAACTATATATTCCCATTTATGAGCATAAAATTGGGTTCATGAAGCAAATAGTGAAAGAAAGCATTGTCAACTGAAGGATACTGTCTCAAGTATCTCATTTTCGCCTTTCCTAACCTACCGTTTGAAAATATAAAGAAAGGCTTGTGAGTTAGAGAGATTTAGCAGCTCATTCAAATTGAGCACTGCATTGAAAAAACGACAGAAATCCAAAATAATGTTAGTTTGTCGTTCAAAAACCTTGCAAAGGAAATTTCTGAAATTACACATGCACAGGTTTACACCAAAATCGCCCATAAATTGGAGGAACTTCAAATAATTGCTTGCAAATTGAGCATCAAGGAGCATTTTTTGTATAGCCATCTTGCCGACTTCCCAAAAACATTGGTGTGGTCATTTATGAGAAAGGGGAGCAGATGAATCAAGATCTAAAGGTGAATCAGGCATGTTATCAGACTAGATGGGAGGTACGAATTGTGGATGACAATTGCTCCTATAATGTTTGGCTGCAGAACTTAACTAATTGTATACAATTTAACTCACAGTTACTATATACAACTCTAAGTAAATAGTATAATCAAGTAATTTTTTCTTTATATTCCATTTTAAGTACATTTTGTATGATTTTTGTGACAAAAGGATAGGAAAGTTATCCTGTAACTTAAAAATTTGATGTGATAAAGAAAACTGGGTTCATCTTTGGATTCAGATGCCAAAAATTAGTCAAAAATAAATGTCAGCTCTAACTCAACGAAAATTGTGTTCCTCCAGTGTTGTCAGCCGCAACCCTTAAATGTTTTATAATTATTTTCTGAACTCTCAGTCTGAAGCGAGCTTCAAATTTCAGTCCGAACAAAAATATAGTGAACTTCTTGCTTTCCATAAGCGGTTTATACAACATTCCAATTCATGTATGATGTGTTTCTACTGTATTTTTTCTGGTTCGACTTATTAATATATTAAAAGGAAAAATATAGGTAACTTAGCACGCAAAGACCTGCACCTAGGAGAAACGGACATAAAAAGAGGCAAACTGGATCAAGACTCGAACCTGGGAATTTGCAATATCCGGACGGATGCTTTATCCAATTAATCTATTGATCCATAACATCCCCAAGTCGTTTTTGGGAGACTTTCCAGGTTAGGATTGTGTTAGGACACCATCTTGTTGAATGTCGACCACAAAGGGAATACATAGCCCTTTTAAAAGTCAGAAAATCACATAAACCGTATCAGGTCGAAGTTGGTAGTATGTTTGGTTGGAAGATCAGTTATGTTCATTTTTGTTGGAATATCCTCCTACTAAAATGAGCAGATTAAATTTGAACGATAAAACAAATTTGTTGCATTTACTCTAGGATATTTGTATAAGAAATTCATGAACTGTAACTATCAGTGTGCCTGTGAGGTTCGACCCCGATAAAAATATTTCACGGCTTTCTACCCCTTCCAAAGGAGATCTCCAACAGAAATTAAATTTCTATCGAAATTACATTAAGGAGACATATACATTTTAACAAACAGCAATGGAAGTGCAAAGTAATCCTATCTTTCACAAGATACAGATTACAGTTTTTAATCTTGCTACGTTACATCGGTATTGATTACTGTTTAATGGAAATTTAAAAAATAATTGTAATCCACACGTAATGAATCTGATTGTACTCGGGTGTACTTGAGATAACATAGTCACTTGAGAAAGATAAACTGCCACCATATATCTTATGCAATTAGCCTCGATAAAAGGAATTTCGTGTTCATATCTGTCTGTGTTCTTCCTTTGACTGTCTGTGGTCTTAAGCTGCTTTGGCAAAATTGGTGGCAACATTTTTGGTTACATTTAAAAATGCAGTTACTAATTAGAAGGAAAACACCAAAAGTGTGCAAGAAGAAATTGCTCGAGACTGTCAGGGTTTATTTCCTGTTTTAAAATAATAGAAACGTGTCCGCTGCCAGGTATTTGATTATGCAATTGTTGTATCTGAAATTCGGAGTTAGGCAGCTGCGTAATGCACATACAATTCTATTTACACATTGGTCGCCAACCTTTTATTACCTAATTGGTCTCTTCATCAGGGATAGTATAATATAGAAACGGAAATTTCAGAAATATTGTCTTCGAAAGATTTACTACGCAAAATAAGTACAATATAATAATGTTATATTATAGAATCGTCTACATTCATATTAATAATAATCAATCACACCACTACACCTCGGGATAAGCACGTTAATTGCCTAGTTTATTTGCAAAACCCACGAAAGTCTCCTTTCCTTGCGTGTTTCTCTTCAAACGCATACACACATTTTTAATAGGTTCTCTTTTACTCTAAAAGCCACGCGCATCAACCGCCATGTTCAATTTGCTTTTTCTAGATCTTCATCACCCATCTTAGTCCTGATTCCATTCATCCTTTCCATAAGTTCAAATTAAATTAAAACATTCTTTCCATCGTCGGGGTCACCACCTCAAATTCTCATCAATCCCAAGATATCCGCTTTCAATCTGGAGATTTTTCTAATATGATCCAGAGATTTAACCCGAAAATTATCAGACATTTTAGGACAGCTTTAGCTCCCCTTCCATATTGAATATAGTATTGAACCTTGAGTATTGTATACCTATAACTCTAACTATTTTGATTCTTACAATCTGATTTTGTTGAAATGGTTCGAAATGATTCAAACCTTATCCATTTCAACGGTATATCTAGTTTCTAAGCTTAACAACGACGCAATGGTGTGCGATGTGTTCTAAATTTGAATAGTGCGGTACATATTTATCTGCGCTTACTACCCATCGTTTGCCTGGAATACTCCCCAGTGAAAGTGCACGCCTTATCGTGCCAAATCACCTTAAGCCCTTTCCTTGTCTGTTATCCTTAAAGTGGGGTTCTCCTTCCACCACTTTGTATTCTCGGTGCCTCTATAAGGTCGTGGCTCTGAACGATGCAGCTTAGTGGGATGAACTCACGTGCCCTTGCTTACAAAGTATCCCAAACGGCATAGAGAAATGTTTTGGTGGGATAGTTCAATGAATAGAGCAACCAATCGGCAATTGGGAGACCCGGGTGCGAGTCCCGGTCCCGTCAGACTTTTTTCACGTCCGTTTCTCCTTGGGAACTCCCCTGTGAACCTCCCCCCGGGTTTTAGTCACCTGAAATATATACACTGGTAGAAGTTACGATGCCATAAAATTTAAACTAGTTTTGCTAGTTTGCACGATCGCTATAGAACAATGTTTCCCAAAATGTTTCATGCTACTGCCCCTTTGAATCTATATCACCGCCCATTAAATATGAAAATCTGCGAAAATTAATACCTGTATGGCCATAGCTGAAAAAATATAAAAATCAAATTAAACACTGCAAAGATAAAAATATCCGCCAAATTACTGTATGACAATTTTCTGATGCTGTATCGATGCCATAAATCCAGTAAAATTCTATGAAGGAAGAAAGATGGCAGACAATGGGATAAAATTCTTTTTCGTCTAGCGACCCCCTAGTTTAGAATAGAGCCCTTAGGGGGGCGGCATCGCCAACTTTGGGAATCACTGCTATAGAACGAGATAATTATCTCTCAGAAATTTAGAAAATGATTCTTAAATAAAATAAACATCATTATTGATCCGGAGATTTTGTTCTCATTCTAGATGAACTTCCTTAAATCTGAAAATTTCTGTCCAAACCCGAGAGGTGGCAACCCCAGTCGTAGTATCCTCTATTTCAGTCTTCAGAGACAGGATTAAAAGAAAGGATTTACATCTGTGGTCTACTTTTCAACTAAACAACACTCTTGATAGCGGAAACTTCAAATGACTTATTAATATAGACAGCGGTAAGAACCAACATGAATCGACCGAAGCATTCCCAGCCGCATTTCTCTTGAATCATTTCTCCTTCTCCATCCCAGCTCCGTTAGAGAAGCAGGGTACCTCACTGTATTATGGAAAGCACATCCGAAAAAAACGGGAGAAAACTCGGTTGTTAAATCTACGCCGTCGAGGATGGCTCAATTCAATTTCCCTTCCGGAGCGAGTTGCATAATTGAAGATGGAAGCGTCGCAGACTATTTTGCGTTTCTCTGGAGAAGATTGCACCACGAGAATCATAGTAGGAAACCGTTCAATTCGGTCGAAAATGAATTTTTAATTGGTCGGATTGATTTAAGACCCCTAATTTATTTCTCGAGCCTTTATTGAGTAATGTCGGCAACCTTTTTTCCCTCGAGTTGAGAGGCTCTTAGATTTTTTACGCTACTCTTATTTTCTCCTCCTCTGCCTCTTGTCGTTGATTGGCCATCGTTAACTTCCTATTGGGAAGCAGCTCCGCTCTAATGAATCGATTGGCATCGTTGGCAATGCATAGACTTTCGGTTCGCCATCGGGAATATTTCGGTTAGCGGGAAAGTTTTCTCCATGAACGTAAATGTCTGGGAATATTTGTTGATGGAGTAAACTTGTCATTCCTGATGTGATTGGATGGAAAGATCTGAAGCTGTTTTGGACGATATTTTTGACGAATGCGGCAGATTTATTCAAATTTAGGTGTTAATGTAGGAATGGAGTAGCTGCAGCCTTCAAATTTTATACGTTTTTTTCTAGCATTCAATGCGGTCTTCTTTTAACTTCTTAATTCTAACTTAGTAAAGTCCTAGCGCAACGTCCCTTTAAGGGATAGGGGTTAGCCCGGCGGCATTAACAGTGGGTGGCGCATGGTAAGCACATCTACTCACCACGCCTTCCTATTTGGGTTTACGGGACCGGACCTGTAACCTCTTGATTCAGGGAGCTACCAATGTCCATCACCATGCTGAGTGGACACCGGCCCCCACCGGGAATGGAATCCGGGATCGCTTTCTACGAAAGCGAACGCCCTACCCACATGGCTATTCAGAGGTCTCTTGGTTCTAACTAATAATATATATTAATTTTTTGTTGCTTTTTGTAAATATTTAACTAGAACTAATAACTTTTTCTTGCTCTTTACACGCAAAACATAATAAGCCGGAACTTTCTATTCATTATATTCATAAAAATGTCTTTATTTCTGAAAGCAAAATAATTAATGTAACTCAAATCGTCATTGTGCTTCTTTTTCACCCACTATTATTAATATTATTATTTCACACGCACTTAGATTATATTGAAGAGTATACATTAGGTCTTAATCTCGCACGAATAAAGTTCCCTTATTATTTTTCGTAGTGTTTTCGATTTACTCTTGACTGTGATGAATCTTGAAAGATGTGAGCTTCATAATTTTATGTATTTTCCAAGGTGATCGATCAAATTACATTAATGAGAGTTATATAAAAAATATGATGTAACAAAAATCAGGAGATCTTCGAAGGATTATTTTTTTATCAATTCACAAACCATAAATTCAGTTTCATCAAATAAAAATAATTTATCAATTGTTTCTTTGAAACATTTCATTCAAATCTACTCTCATTTAGTAGTATGAGTTAGTCACATAAGATAACGGAAACAGATTTCTACATAAAAATTTAGTTACCTTTCAATAACCCTTCAACGTTGCTTTTATTGATCCACATCTTCATCCCTTAATTAAACAATTCCAGCGAACTAGGAAATAGCACGGTATGATTTCTACCCGATTTAACCCCTTAAAAACGTGGTAATACCTCCTGTTTTAAGGGTTTCCTATCACATATCGTTAAAATTGTTCACTTCCCTTAAAACCTATTGTATTTAATCCTATACCTGGTTATAAGAATGTAAGAGGATGCTCGGTAAAAGCAAAAAATCTCCCTCTGATTAGAATTTATTGGTCCAGAAGTCGGACGTGATGTTTATGAGGTTTGGAGAGCAAGAGAAAGGTTACAATGTCGCTGTAAAATCTTTCCAGAAAAAAAGGACACACTAACGGAAACTGCACGAGAGGAAATTCCGCTGCGGCGAATCCCATTGGTTGGATAAAGTTTTAATTCCGATGAATCACCTCGGAAGGCTATCGTTGAAAAGACAACGTGCGGAACGTGTTTAAACCGAAGCCCAATTTTAACTTTCCTGGTTCGTGCAGCGAATTTTTCCTCATTGAGAAGCAAATGTTTTAACAGAAAAACATGAAAATAGTGGAAAAATATAGGAAAGAGAACTAATGCATTCATATCGTGCACAGCCAAAATCCAGGCTGCAATCTAAAGGTGAATCATTTCAATAAATTTCTCTGAGTAGCACATGAAAATATTTCTGTGCATTGTCGCCTTTATCTAGTAATAAGATTGATGAATGATAATTAGTTCCACTAATAAGGATTGGTAGTCCTTCGAAACGCATTACCAGAATCAATGAAAAAAATGTAACTTTAATTAGGGAAAGGATTAATTGGATATAAGTAAGAATGTTTCCGATTCTGCGCATAGGGAAAGAGCCTTATGTTATTCTAGACCTTATTTAGATTTAGATTTTTACCCTGGAGGCCGACAGTGGCGTATGGCAGGGGGTGTACCAACACCTTTCCTAATCTACGCTATTAGATTTTCTGATGCTATTCGGAAAGAACGACCAGAAGTAACTATCCGTTTAAGGTAAACTGTCAGAAACAAGCCTGGAGAAAAACACTGAATGCACATTCATATAGAAAGTATAGAAACAGAAAATACTGAAAATAAGAGATGCTGAATTCACATAAAATAAAAACTGAGTAAAACTAACTAACTAAAGAATAATAAAGCAACAAGGAAAAAAGATTATACAATTCAGAGGTGTACTGCCATTTTGTGCATGTAAAGATACACTTATTAGAACGATTTCGCGATATACCTTATGCGGGGTTTTAATAAAACAGTGAATCTTTCAATGCACGATTATATTGCAAAAACCAAGAGAGGTTACGTTAGTACAAAAATCTTTAAAAATCAATAGGAACGAGATGTGGCGAATATCAAAGTAATTCTTAAAACATTCAAAGTTTATAATAAGGCTCGAGTAAGATAAATATCGGAATACGAAACGAGATTTTCAATGGAAAACCAAGAAAGCAAATGTAAACACGAAAGATGTGAGCTTCACGAAGGGCTCAAGGATAAGCAGAAGTGAAAAAACGACATGACTGGGACTCGAACACTTGTCTTCCACTTTCAGGGAAGGTTATCAATAAACTACCATTAAATTAATATATTCAAGCGTGACTTCGTGGAACTCAACACACAGCTTAAAACAGTCTAAAAGAAAGAACTTGATGGACCTGAGGATGTCAACTCGTTGGTAAAACTAGTCAACAAAAATCTGCTGTGGAAATTACGAAGTGTTCTTTCTTTTAAGATTAAACTATTATGTATATATCCTGGGGTTTTAAGGCGTACATCTCAACGTGAAAAATATCAAATAGATATAACTCCTAATTCGTAGTTTTTGTCTTTGATATTATTCTAACAGCCGAGTCTATTTTCTTTCTCCTTTACCTTCAATTTGAAAAGTTCCACACCTTCCCTCATGCCAATATAATGAGATTGAAAACGTATACGATTATAAATACTTGGAAAATATTTCAATAACACTATCTAGGATCAGCTTAGAATTGATTCTCAATAATCCTGAAAAGGAAATAGGTCTACCGATAGATTGCGATCTAGTGATTAAGCACCCCAGATATAGATAAAAGGGAAAAATCATCAGAAGATCATGAATAGCATACACGAAATTCATAAATAACATTTCGCGGATTTTACTCGCACATGCAGATTGAAATTTTCTAAACTTTTACAACTCTTCCAACGGTGTCATAAGAACAGACCTTCACGCTTATGTGTTTGGCTGGAATGGAGGTTGAGCATGGACTTCGCAAAACAACAATCGTGGCCAGAACGAGCGCTCCAGAATTTTAAGCGGAGGCTTTGTCTTCTGCATTGGCAAGAGACGAGCAAAACCGCGTGTGTTATGACGCACGCGCGCTCCCAGGAATGCGAGAGACGAGTCCAATGCTAAAGACAATCGAAGGCTCACGTTGGGGTGGCCACCGAGGTGGCAATGCGAAATGTCATCGCGAAACCTCTGTTTGACTACGAGGTGCACCAATTACCGTTTCTTCTCGTTTCGAGTTTATGTGGCAGAGGTTGGTGTGCACTAACCTCCGCTGGGTACCAACGTACGTACGTAAATACAGCGATAATACCGTTTCCTGGCGAGTTCCGAATTTTTCGGCCTTGAAATAATATTTTGCTGTTTTTCGGACTAGGTTAACGAATATGAATGAGAAATTCGGATATTTTGGAGGATGGTGGCGAGTGTACGTAAGTTAGCACAAAAAATCAGAAAGGAGAATGGTTACTGCGCATTCTTACCAACTAGTGAAAGAAATTGTTAGTTCGTTGTGCATGCATTTTGGGATATACGGGAAGCCCTTGCAGCTTATGGGAAATAACCACTTTCTTTAGTCTAGGTATACATTTCAATGAAAATAGGTACACGCAAATATTATTATTTATGCGTGCAAGGGGAAGGTCATAATCGAGATTCTGAATGGGCTATGCGATACCCAATAAGAAGCCAAAATGAGAAATTATAGGAATTTTGGACGAATTCTAACTCCATAAAACTGTACTAATGAAGGTAATTAAGAGGAAGAAATCTTGGTTGACCATCAAGTCGGGGGAAGATTGAAGTTAGAAGAAAATAACTTTTTAAACATCGAAGGAAAACCGTCAAATCTCCATTTACATACAATGAATAAGGAGGGTTATCTAAATTAAAAATTTGCAGAAGTTGAATAAAAGAGAAGCTTAATTATATAAGGATGTCACAATCTTCAACTCGCAGCTTACATAAAAACATATAAATATGCAGATTACAGTATCTTCATGTAAATCATAAGACCGAGATTCATCCATTTATGTCCTAAATACTTCACTGAGAAAGTACAAACAAATGAAAACATACTTGCGGAGCATTCCAAACGGAAATCAAGATACTCTATCTCTCATTGCACGATAGTATAAGCCTTCGATAGTGTATATCTGATCGTGTATTTTTTCTTGAGAATCATCTAGAGATAAACTGCTAACAAACATTTTCTTCGACCTTTGCTCGAACCGATGATAAAGAATACGTACTTTCCTTTGAGCTTGCATCAGTGAATCAAATACTTGCGATAAAGAATAAAGGTAAACGACCCTGAAGCAAGTTCGTACAAAAAAAGAAAAATTCTGCTGATATTGAATGCCCACGGAATGATCCCATGCTTATACGGTACCAAAACTTTGTTATATCGCATACGAGTCCAAGTTTTTCTCACATTTCAAGGCAATTGTTGATAATCACGACTCTGCATCTCTATAAAAGTACTCGTAATCGACTTCACAAGTTGATATCTGTAACAGATGTGCACGACATTCAATTCGTCAATTTACTTCTTACATTTCTAGAATATTTGTAGGATATTCCACTAAACAGCACATGAAAATTGAATTAAACTATCAGAACTTTTCAGGGATTCTAATTCGATAAGAAAAGGGGCGAATGGATGCTTGCATTTTGATTTTCATAACGAGTTGTTTTCAACAGGCTCTATTCCCATAACATTCAAGTCTTCTAATTCTGGAAGTAATTATATACGAATGCCATTTCTCAATCATATCTATTACGCCATTACTCTTTGGGCCCAGATCCAAATAAACGCACCCTTTTTAATATCTAAGGAAGCAAAACACTCAAGTTGGGTTAATAATATCTCGCCGAGCTTTCTTTATTTGAAACCTCCTTTTCTCGAGGCGGAGCAGGTTTGTCGATTCCAAGGTGGATAGAGGAGATCAAATTAAGCAAAAGAAAGTTATCTAAAGATAGAAAATGCTCTATAACTGTCTAGGGAGTCTTGTCTAATATTCTGTCGAGAATTTACGCACGAATTTATGGTCGTTTCCCATAGGAGAAGACTGAAACATCATACGGTCTCAATTCCGTTTGTAAAGTGGTAAGAATTTAAGTTTCGTGAGCTCCGTTTGCACCAGATTATTCCTCTTCCTAAGCGATAAACATAAAATGCATTATGATGATTATACATAAATTTATAACCTTCACGATCTTCAAAATCGTCCAACTCCGTCATGAATGTGCAACATTGATTTCAGCTAACCAAAAATGTTTATTTAAGTAGTCTCCGAAAAAAGCATAAAGAATCACTCCTACTCCGAAGAAAAGTTCGAAAGTATGACAGCATTGCATACTGATTTACGTTAAAGTTAAAGTTGGAAGGGAAGAATGCTGTCAAATTTCTCTCTTCCGCAGAAAAAATATTTAAATTTTTTTAGCCAGAGTCCTAGTCCAACTAGAGCAACGTAAAAATAACTCGTTGAAATACAAAGAAGGGAAAAATAGAGTAACGGAAAGAAAAAAATCTCAATAAAAATGTTGCACTTTCATTACTTCCGTTGGATCGTCTTCCTCTTGGAAAACTCGTGAAATATTTTCGGAACGTGCCTTATTATCACAAAAATACGTGCAACGAGCACGAACATCGGCAAAAGAAAGAAAATCTGAATGAAACGAAATAAATTGACTGAAGAATGTTAAAGTGACAACGGTGAGATATTTAAAGAGCAAAAGACATAATAATATACAATATTAAAGACAAATTTTCCTCTGCCGATGTACAACAGAAGCGAAACAAATAAGAGCGATAGAAACGAATAGTACTATTGATTTTGAAATATCAACGATAACGTGGCTCGGACTCATTTTGATAAAAGAAAAGCTTCGGCTCTCTAAAACTTACGCACTAGAAACTGCGAACTTTTGAGGAGTAAATCAAAACTTTAATCTCTTGCAGAAGGGAAACTTTGGCGAGATTTTCAAGCTTTCCAGAATGCACCGGAAAGTGAGGGATCATGCAGGATGAAGGAATAAGAAATGCTGAGGATCTTCCTGGCCTCTCCAAACTCCTAACCTCCGGCATTAATATGAAGGATAGGCTAAACCTCATAGTTTAACATTGACAGCAATGCGTGAGATTAATCTACTTTTAATTGAGTAAACCTCGCAGAATCAACCTTTTTTAACGCTATAGGAAGAGAGATTTAGCAGGCTTTATCCTTGTCTCTCCACCTTTAAACTAAAGAGGTTTATTTTATTCGATAACCAATCCATTATTCTACGTACTATTCTTTAATCCACTTACACATCTTGTACTTCAAATTATCATTTTTTTCTTAACAGTAGAAAGTCCCGCTCCTAACGAAGATTAATCAAAATCCTTTTCAAGTAATTTCCGTTATCTTTCCTTCAAAGGAATGCAGATGTAACGTTATTCTTCTTCTAAATAATCTTATGATCATTTGAACTGTCTTAAAAAACTCAAAAGAGCAAGAAAATTGCAAGAAAGGTTTAGCAATAATTTCTTACGTATATTATTCTGTTCTTTTTTTAATTTAATGATTTTATTGAATGAAGAATAACCATTGCCTGACCTGAAAAGAAGAAAGATTCAACAAAATACCAATACAATACAATCCTACAATTCATTCAACTGAAATTGAGTAAACTGAGTAATTGAATACATTTCGTGTAATTCTTTTACTGTCAAAATAGTCAAAGTTTCCCTAACTTGAGTCCAGACTAACTATCGATAAAAATCGAACTTGAATAGTTTTCAACTACGTATGACTAAGTAACTAACTACGTACGGCTACGTATGAGAAAACTCATTTTTACTCCTTGGTAAAGAGCAATTGTGTCTTTGAGCTACGAGTATTAAACCATCCTACCATGAGGCATGCTTCATTGACCTCTTTCTGTACAATAAAATTTAACTGCGGGTACAAACACCAGATCCCGAGACCATTTCATGCGACTTTCTTTCTTGCGGGAAACCATCCCGAATAAAAAATGGCCCTTCGTGTCTAAAAGGTCGTAAAGGCAGCTGCTACGGAGTTGATTGTTAGGAAGCCTTCAATCTTTGATCTTTAAGTAATACTTCACTTTTCTTTCTCTCCCATTTCTACCGCTGTCTCCTATTTAGTCTCCTCACCTGTCTTCTCTTCAATATAAATGGTACAGATAGAGTAATCAGGCGTACAGAATTAGACAGGACCTTCCTTCATTCCACCGTCACGTTGTCCTTCAGCATCAATAAACAGCCAACATCAATAGCCCACACATCCATCATTAACAAAATAATCATTCCTTGCAAGTTTAAATAATTGCACAATTACCTGCACTTAATAACAGAATATTATTGTAATAGATTTATACGTTTTCTTCAAGGGGGGAATACACTAGTGACCCTTTAAACAGCACCTCATCTTTTGAAGCTCCGTTGCGTCTCGTGAAGTCTGAATAGTGTTTTGGGTGTTCTCTAAATGAAATTTTATATGCGGACAATCCAAAAATTTCTTAATGATCATTCGTCATAATAAAGGTATATATTTTGGTATAACATTAGAGTTTGTTAATGTTTATAAACCATGATACTGGCAAACTCACCTGGAAAGCAATCCATAACTGTCTGAAAAATCCAAAATTTGAAGGAAAAAATGACCCTATATTTTTGTTATATATTTGTCGAAGATGCCACCAGACTCACTACATTTTAAGGTTATCCATATAAATACATAAAAGTTCTACCTTTCGATAGATACAAGTGCCTTAATATTCCCCGTTCAATGCGATTTATTTCGTTTCTTGTTAACTTACCCCAACCATTATATCATCTAACAACTTTTGCCTTTGTCTTATTCTCTGTCTTTTCCCTTACCTTATACTATCAACTACTTTTCTTGCAATCCTTCTCCTCTCGATATTTTGTATTTATTTCCTCTTTCGATACTTAATTAAGTCAACTAAAACTCTCTCTCACTTAATTACGTCAATTAAAACCATATTGATCACTTCCGTGTTTGTTTTTCTATCTACTCAACAATTTTTCTTTTTTACACCATACTCACAATACGAAGGCCCCAAATCTTTTAATTTCCTCTTTTCTTAAGGTCCACGTTTAACACCCTTAAAGTAAAAAAATCCATATCAACCTTTTCTTTATTTCTTTATCAAGAACTTTAGCGATCAATTCCCTTCGCTTCTTAAAAGCTTCCTTGGCCAATGTTATTATTTTTTGAACCTTATCTATCCCATGAAAGAACACTACCCAGGTAAGAGAAATTATCCACCACTTCTAGTATTTCTCCATTCATCCTGATGGTTAACTTGGCTTTCTTCCATACCCGTGCCGCAAAAAATGATAGAAATAGAAACAATTCCTGTACAATAAGCTTTCTTAGAATTGCACTATGAAGAGAGCCCCAAGGAATTCAGGAGTCGTAAGATTACACGCGATTTTTCATTTTCTAGTTCGCAAGATTTTGTTCTGTCATTCATCAAAGTAGTCAAATGGAAACATTTCCTTCACACTTGGATTCACATGGCTTAAATTATAGCCTTATTCTTGCGATATTTTTGCATTCTGCTTCCGAAAATCCCATTAATTTGACATTATTTCGAAATTTAACGGAAATTTCAAATTATTTTCATTATTAGTAATTACAAAGGCGACCGTCATTGCTGTCGATTCAGCGACTCCAGAATAGTATGAGCTACTGTATTAGTACCCAAAATATTAATGAAAGAAAGATAAACATTCAATGAAACGACACCGCATATTTTATGAAAATCAATACATTCTCTTGAAATTTCAATTATGTAAGAATCGGTACTGTATGGGTCAGTAAAATGAGTCGACGAAATGGATGCCGGTAAAATGGATTTCTGTGGAATGTGTGTCGGCCGAGTGTGTGTCTTTCTAGACAATGTCGGTAAAACGAATAGATTCCCGCTCTTACCATCAATTGTGTACACAACAAATATTTGTTAGTGTACCTCAGAGGGCGCGCAGTATTTTTATGAGAATATATAAATCCATTGGGGAGCATTTTGCACACGTCGCAGGGCGCGAATCTCACCAGGGATAAGGAAAAAAAGGGATACTTTAACGTCGTGGGCGGTGATAAAAGCCCTGCTAGGGAAACTGTGACGTTAAGGAATGGGCGAGAGGAGCGATTCCGCCGGAACCCGTGCTTGCTTCGCATGTAACGTGACAGGATACATGGCGAGAAAAGAAACGTTAGACAATGGAGGGATTAAAGGTGATAAAATAAACAGTATAAAATTAAAGATAATGATGTAGTAATTTTCATTTAAGTTTATCCTAATTGTTAATTTAAGTAAAGGCCACATTTAATTAAAACATTTAAGTTACAAATTAATATATATTCGTTGAACAGCTAATGATTCTGGTCACAATCATCCACTAACACACAGAAAGGCAGATGAGCTAAAACAATACCGAATTGATTTCTAATGACCACAAAAAGAATCATGAGAAAAACTTTTATATACTTTGAATTTCCATCACATTTTGTGGCCGGTGCTTCCATGAAGCCATGACAGCAAACGATGCCACCATGTGGACGAACTCGCAACGTCCTTGACCACAAAGTCTCCCCGAATGGCTTGGTGGGATAGCTCAACGGACAGAGCACCCGACCGGCAATTGGGAGACCCGAGTTCGATTCCCGCTCCCGTCAGACTTTTTCAAGTCCATTCTTCCTTGGGTGCGCACCATCTTGCGCTAGATCGCCATTACCCGTTTTGCTTGTCAACTATAATTATTCATGATTCTACTTGCTCAAAAAATTAATAATGACGGATAATTCTGAAATAATAATTTCAATTATATACTAGCTCATTTGGCTCGAGTATTAACTCGTAACGTGGAATTGGAAGAAGAAGAAGAAGGTGGAAGGAAGAAGTCGAGTCCCGGTCTTTGTAAAGTCCATTTCTCCTTGAGAATATTCCTAAGCGCACGCCTTAATTTCCAAAGTTACCTTTCACCCTTTTCCTCATTTATAGAATACATTCGACGTAAAAATATGGAAATTCATTGCGTGAAAACTTATAAATTATGGTACATTCAATAAGTATGTGAAAAAATCTTCTCTTTGTTTACTCTTCGTGATGAAACTGCATCAAAACCGGCAAATTGAACAATGATTAAATTACATAATTTTTACTTAGTTCTATAATATGCCTGACCCTGCAACCTTCGTGATCTTGGTGAATGAAATATTTTCCGTTTGTTTATGTTACATGATAGAGAAAAACTTATCTTTCATTTGTGTACTTTTACATCAGCCTTGTTCAGGGCTGTGATGATTTGAAATCTCCTGAGGAATGAGCATTGCTGAATAATGGCATTCATAAAGGTTACTCTTTATGGATTGCTACGGAAAGTGTTACTCGTGTAGTGTGTAGAGTCATTTTGCTTGCATTACATGGACCTGTTCCTCTCATGGCATTCTGGTTGGAGGAAAAAAAGGGCAAACCTCAATCCTCACCTTGCCTTGTAAGCCTCACTTCCCTCTTCTAGCTCATCGTAGCTAATGGAGGAGCAGTGTGGGATATGAGGTCTCCGAATAGCATCAAAGAATCTAACAGGGTAGAATAGGTTATGTGTTAATACACCCCCTGCCATACGCCACTGGCGGCTTGCAGGGTAAAAATCTAACCACCCTTAGGGCTACCACAACAGATTTCTAACAGACATTTAATTTAACTAAAACTCCTTACGACATGCTTAAATTCTTCGCACAGAGCTTAAATATGCCTCTATAGTAATATAACTGAGAGAACTCTCTGTAGAAACGGCAATAAGCACAGAAAAATAATAACCAAATTTTCTGCTTAAACGACTCTGAAAACCCACTCTAAATTTTATCTAAAAGAGAGTCGCCTTTCCAGAATAACGAGGAGGAACTAATTTTTGAGAAAAATTAAAGATGAAATTAGAGGGGGAAATGAGAATTAAAGAAAATGATGCAATGCTAGCGCAAAACTCTAGAAGGAAAAATTATTGAAACCTTTCGGAAATATTTCAGGAAGCAAGCACATTCGGCGAAGATTGTTATATTTTTACCGGAAGAAACTATTCGCCAAAACTCTCCAACTGTCAGAATTTTGATTATCCGGAAATTAATCTGGCGGGGAAGACTACGTCCATTTTTTTAACGAAAAACGCAAAAAAATCAGGTTTATTCTGCTGACTTATTTCACTGCAAAGGATAGCATAGAGAACTTCCCGAATTTCTTTAGCGTGGAAACTCTTTTGGACGAAAATTTCCTTTCGGAGAGAAATGAATCTCTTTCAGCACCGCTTGGAAGCATTAGCTGCCTTTCCAGAAGCCACTGGAAAGACCAATCCAGTGGTGCAGCTCCTAGCTCGCAGTTTACCCCAAAAGCCATAATTGAGAATGAATTATTGAAGCCTTTTAATCCGACTGAGTCTCCCGATGAAAAGAAGGGAAAAAAACCGTGAAAGCGCAGGGTCTCTCGTGAGAGCAAGCAATTTAGAGGTAAGAAAGGGAGATGGAGATACATAAAAGACCGACGGAAAAGGCAAAGCGTTAAGTCTTTGTGGGCACCCACACAAGATCTGTTTGGATAACAGCCCTCTCAGAGGAGAGCCAAGGGCAACTATTACTCCGCTAGATAACGGCTTTTTCGGCTGACGTAACGGCGAAGGGCTATTAGCAAATGGACGTTCACATTCGCGACCGTCGTTCACGATACAAAACGCAAATTATTTGAAATGTTTCCAGTTTTTCTTTCGATTAACCATTATGTAAAGTACTAGGTATTTTCGGTCACGAACTCTTTTCTCAACAAGAGATAACGGAATGGAACAATTTGCTTGAGGAAGTTATGAATCCTCTCCCACGTTTAAATAACACTAAAAGAAATTGTTTTTCTGCTACCATACTTCGAAGAATGGAATAAATAATTTTTTTCATAAATCTTATGGTGTGGAATAATGGAAAATGTATCTTTGATTTACATTTCTCTCAGTCTTGGCCATGAATTTCATGTCTTTCCACCACGGCTTTCTTGATGTGAAAGCCACTGAGGAACGAATGATTCCAATCAACGGTACTCAAGGGGGTAACTTCTCACTGCATATCAAATAAGTGCTATCCATACTGTCATTGTGCTGAAATAACGCAGACGATTACCTTCCCAAAATTCTGACTCCGAGAAGAAAGCAAGTGCAAATTGCTTTACTCCTCATCTTGCCTAGTCACCTCATTCCCTCACCAAAACTTATTGTCGTTAATAGCGAAATATCCACCAGCCTTCATGTTTATAAAATTCTACTAGTATAATGATATAATGAAAACTAATCGGAATAATAGATTAGAAGATGCTTAGGATAAAGTTTATCTTGCAAAGAAACTGCTCAATTTTACTACTAACAGAGACACACAGTTCCCAAGGAGAAACGGACATGAAAAAAGTCTGACGGGACCGCGACTCGAAGCCGGGTTCGAGTCCTGGTCCATTTCTCCTTGGGAATTTTCCTAGGTACACGCCTTATCGTGTCGAGTCACCTAAACCCTTTTCCTTGTGAGAGACATACAGTCATCATCATCATCAAATACTAAAGGCAGTGCCTTGTCGCAGTAGCATACGATGTCAGATCCATCTCCTTCTCCATGTTCTTGATGAAAGAAGCTCTGGGACGTCATCTTGGTTTCTTTCCAACAACTTCTCCTTCGATTATGTTTGTTAGGTACTGATTATGCCTCAGTAAATGTCCAATCAGTTTAGCCCTTCTTTTTCCTATCGTCTTTAAAATCGATCTATTTTCTTTCGCTTCTTCTAAAACTTTTTCATTACTTTTTCTTTCCATCCATCTTGTTTTTGTTAGTTTCCTCCAAATCCACATTTCCATTGCCTCAAGCTTAACTTTTTCCGCCTTCCTTAAATTATAAAAATAAAAAAAGACACAGTAATAAGATTTTTATTTTTTTTGTATCCTTAGAGAAAAACCTAAGGCAAACAACGATTTATTCTTCTTCCATTTGAAATAAATGCCTATAATCATTCATTTCATATTCTTTATGTTTCATGTGTTACTAATAAGAGCAAACCATTTAGGAAATTCTGACAAAGACGAAACAAGAGATCAAACATCAATTTTCCAACGTTTCCATCCACAGAATCATTTCTTAGGTCTACTTTCCTTGCGTAAAGTTGCAATTTCAATAATCTTCTCCGTTAAGAAAAACTAATGGATAAATTCTATCATTTTTACCGAGAATTCTGCAGGAAAACAATATAAAAAAATAAGAACCGCAATCAGTACTCATGAGCACTCTTCATTGCATCCCTTAGAGAAGCATCTCTTGCAGCATTTCACTCAATACTACCGCATGAAAATTAAAAAAGAAACACTCCACCTTTTGATCTAATATATGCTCACGAGTGACCCAAATGCGGAGAGGAGGCACTTACGACTAAGAAAAAGAAGAAGCCATGGAAAAAGCTGTTTTGATGCAAGGCTGAGAGGGAAAAGACAGGGCATGTTAGGATCGGGATGTATCTTGGAAAAAGAGGGCGACACTTGGGGTAAAAGGTGATAACGTCAGCAGTCTTGATGTCATTGTGAATAGTGGAGAAGTGAATAAGGTCAAGGAATGAAGGGAGATCTCCCGAGGTAGGTGATAGAAGAACAAGGTAAATATGATTAAAAACCGACGAGGGAAGCAGAAAGTGCGAGATTAGAGAGAGTGAAGGTCTTGTCTTAACTCAATTGATGGTAGAAGTCTCTAAAAGCGGTACTGCGTGATGAGAGGAGAAGAAGAGCATTTAAATTTTATGAGCGTTTTACAAATGAAAATTAATTTATGTCTCATGAGGATGAGTTTTTACCGTACACGGAATACGATTATTATTTCCTTATAATTTTTCCGCTACATCTAACGTAACATTGATGGAAAAATAATTAAAGTCTAAAAAACAGTCGATGTATTATAATTTGCAATTAAGAAAGGAAGAAATAATTCAATATAATATTCATTATATGATTAATATAATTGAAATGGCGTTCATATGGATTATATGGGAAGAAGAAGAGGATAGAAAAGGTCAATCCCTCTGTAATAAACGAATAGTTACTGCAACCAGATCCTAACGAATGCAACATTTTTAATTTGTGAGTTTACGCAGGATGATACTTATTTTTTCAGGTCCCATTGTTACATATTATTTTAAGTACTTAATAACATTCGCCGCAGAAGGATACTAATATAAGTGGAAGTGGAAAGATTAAAAAATCGATAAGCTACTTTGAAGAATTATATATACATCTAGTCAAAAGATTCCGATAATTTAGAAATTTTAAAATATTTAGAAGGTTTANTTAATTAAAATATTTAGAAATTAAAAAAAATTAATAATTGGTATACTTATCCATTATTCATTTTTAACATTTTAACATTTTTTGGCATTGGAGTGAGAAGTTCTCCACGTAAAGCATTCCATTCCCTTATACCTCTATTGATAAATGAATACTTCGCCACATCGGTTTTCTATTCCCGTTCCTTTATTTCTAACCTGTGATTGCCGCGTCCAATATAATTAGGTGTATGAAATCTCTCTCGTAGTTCGTCCCAGCCATTATTACTATTCCACTATTATTACTATTACAATACACCCGTTAGCCTGAAACTCTTACTCCTCGACGCTAACGATTCGCTAATATTGTAATAATAACGAAGTAATGAGGAAGTAGCTGAGTGTACACTGTGCACAAGGATATTTAAAATTTCACCGGATATGTCGATTTCTCAATCAAAAATTTACGGAGCATTTATTTACATTAAAATCTAGTTGCCATTTTTCGTTCCTCCTTTGTATTTGAACTAAATCGTTTGAGAGTGAAGCGCTCTCTTCGTCACTTGATATTTCTCTATATATTACCGAGTCATCCGCAAATAATGGGCTGTAAAATTCCCAGTATCAAGAAAAATTTATCAGTAATGGTTTGTTAACTGAATTCGATTCACAGCAGCAGAGACGAGCCGGAATAACGACTGCAGAAGTAGATATATTAAAGTGGATGCAATAGAAACTTGGGAACTGCACGTGCCTCGGACGCGATGTATATGAGTAAATCTGTCCAGAGATACACTATCAAATAGGGAAGCGATGGCTAGAGTAGTACAGATGAGATGGCTCTCTAATATCGCGAGCGTCAGTCGAGGCACATTCCTCGGAAGAGGAAGCGGAAAAGTAATCACACCGTGATTAAAAACGTGCGGAAGCATCGTATCTTGTCCTATTGTCCGCAGGCGTTTTCGATTCACGGTGATTCTGAACCGCTGAACCAAACGAATACTTCCACTACGGAGCGATGCGGAGAAGCCCGAGTTTCACAAAATTTTACTCTGACCTGTCAAGAAAAAGCTGGTCGAAATGATCTTCATAATTTGTCATCGTTCACAGCTCCCTCATTCTGAATGCTATGCTCGTGAGAGAAAATTCATAATTTCTATTCTTGCATCTTCCGCAACTCTAAGGAAAAACAAGTTTAAATTTTATGAAGGGATTAGATAAGATGCCATTGAACGACCTATGATTCTTGAACCTCCTTATATTTTCCAAGTTTTTAAAATTAGATGACAAGCAATAACGAAGGCATGTTATTATAAGCCCATCCCATCATTCTTTATAAATTTCCTACATGAATATTTACCTAAAAATTATAAATTAACTTTGCCAATACACATTTGTATGTATGAGGGACACCGTAAAGAAAAACAAATTCAACAAAAATTTAATAATTTTAATTTCCATAAAAAAATTATAATTTTTAATAATTAAATGTTAATTTTACTTATAGAGCTTACAAACCCATGGATAATCAAAGGTGATAAATAGCAATATTAAAAAAAGATAAAATAGTGTAGAAGCGTAAAAAGTATAACAAAAGTGATAAACATTCCTATACTGAATAGAACGGAAGGATTAAATAAGTACTTAAATGAGAAAGTTACTCGGCCACAGAAGAATACTTAAATTATCAGTGTTTGCATAAGATGTAATTAGAAAATAAGATGCTTGAATATAGCACAAGTACTCTCGTACTAAAAGAATGTTCTTACTTTGGAGGCATCAGAGATAACCTGATAAGATCAGATAAGAATGGAAACAGCTTTCATGAAATGTAAAATATAAAACGATTTGATAGATAAGCGATAACCTTGATCTGAAATATGCGACACAGAAATGCGTTAGAAAGGGAAAACATCAGTCAAAGGTTCAATGTTGTGGATGTGACGTACATTCGAGGAGGTGATTAGAGATTAACTGTGAAGAAATGAGGAGGGTATGATTACCAAATGAAGATGTGTGACTAAATAAGTTAAAAATGAGACAATAGAAAAATGAATTGGTTATATAAATTTTCTTCGTACTCCTTTTAGAGTAAAAGTAGTCGTCGCTGATTTTCCTCATTCTGCTCATTAATTATTTTATCGAATATCCCTGTTTCCTTCTATTTATTTTTCTAGGCTTCTAGTCAGATAACACTAAAATATTACTCACTCTTTCTTAATTGTTTAAATCCTTAAATATTATGCCCCCGGAATGCATATTTCACCAGTGTATACTAAACAAATTTGACCAAAGCTCCTGTTATTGTATTCTGCCAAACATTTGTTATAATACGCGTACTGTTCGTTTTGATGTTCCTAAATTCTATAATTTGTATGGAAAGCGTAGACTGGAGTATCTTGTACCTAATCTTGAATACTTACAAATGTACGTTCGACGCCATCAGTAACTCTGAAAAAGGCTATAATTATAAATTATTAATTCGTAAAACAATTATTATGTCCATAAGATAACGTTTCTATTGTATTTTTCACAATCTTCTGTAATGTATTTTGACTGCACTCTTATGTTANACCAAAACTCCTGTTATTGTATTCTGCCAAACATTTGTTATAATACGCGTACTGTTCGTTTTGATGTTCCTAAATTCTATAATTTGTATGGAAAGCGTAGACTGGAGTATCTTGTACCTAATCTTGAATACTTACAAATGTACGTTCGACGCCATCAGTAACTCTGAAAAAGGCTATAATTATAAATTATTAATTCGTAAAACAATTATTATGTCCATAAGATAACGTTTCTATTGTATTTTTCACAATCTTCTGTAATGTATTTTGACTGCACTCTTATGTTATTGATATCATTTAGTCTTCGTTGTAATTTTTCCTTTGATTTGGTCTTCTTTTCTTATTGTACTTTCAGCACTTTCGTTTGTTATCTCTTGTATGTGAGCCTTGAGCTGTATCAATTTGTAATTTCATTTTCTGATANCTCATTATTCATTTAATTTTCATGAAATATTTTCTTTTTTGTTCATAGCTAAAATTTATCACATTACGAAAGGAAGATATTAACTACGTGGTTCTCTCTATCATATTAAGAGTTCTTAAAACAGTAAAATTCGCGAGATATTCGTCCTCCCAAATTGGATAGCTCTCCGTATGCTTTTATCTCAATCTACACGAACGTAAATTGTTTTGAAAAATACCAAAATTTCGTTATTTTCAGTGAGCCACCGAATTCAGGTATTTCTATATAAATATAATTTCGTTCAAAAAGCTTATACGGAAGAAATCCATTTCGCATGTTAAATCCCCAACCCACTCTCAAAGCGTACTGCGGAATTAGATTTAAAATCTATTTCGACGTTCGCGTTTGTGTAATATGAAAGAGGACTGTAAATATGAATTTTAGCCTTTACTGGTATCCAAAAGCGACTGAAGAAGCTTTCGTTTGTCAAATAAATTAAATTTACAAATAAACCAATCCCTTCTCCAGCTTTTTTCAAGATTCAAGATGAAAATTCATCAGCTCATGTTAACGCGATGAATATGAGAGGAAACATTTTCAATGTAACCATAAAAATGGCATCCCACCTCGAAAACCCTGAAGTTTTCCTTTGTTTGCGATAAGAACGGGTATCCATGAGAATTTGCAAAGGTAAATATCGAATGATTCTAAGCATAGTTCTCTGAGAAAGATCTCTTACTCTATCTTAATATCTTACGCAATAACCAAACGCGAATTTTGCAGCTCTTTTCTTCCTCAGTAAATAGAAAACCTTGATTTAGAAATCCGTGATGTCGAGAAATTTCGAATTAAAGACATCTCCATAGAAAGAGTTCCATGTCAATGAGAAAAGGTAACGTTGTACAAATAAGGTGAATTCTGTGGGAAATAAATCGAGATACGGCGTGATTGAATTGCTGTAATGACATAAGATGTAAAATGAGAAAGAAATGTGAATAACATTATTCGACGAAAGGTCATTTAGAAAGTCCTCTGAAGGAAATGCTAGCAAACCCTTTTTATGCTCTGCAGAATTATTTACGGTATAAAAGAATAGCAAACAAAGATTTGGGATCGTACCTTAATAAAAAAATATAAAAAACACCCGACGATGACGCGACGCATCGAAACCTAGGTGTTTTTATTAAATATCCTGTGGTAACGAGTATAAGTTTTGCCTTATTCCTTTCAATACGTTCCAGTTTTAACTTCCTTGTTTCTCAGATAAACGAGAATAAAAATAAGCCTAAAATTAATCAATTTTGAAATTTGAATAATTAGTAATACATAAGTTATTTTCGGAGAAAGAGGCGGTGGTTAGAGAGGTTAGCGTATATGGCGGCGAGACTGAAGAGCGTAAGTTCGATGCCAGTCTGATAACTTCACAACTCCACCTTTTTCTTCCGAAAATTAATTTCCTTTTCGTTAATATTTTATCAATTTAAAGTTATATTCAGGAACAACTCTTCATTACTATCTGTTTGACGCAGTGGTAAAGGTTCCCTTGTGAGAGAAAATTCTTGAGTGTAGCGTCTCTGGGTGAAACGTGTTGGATGAATCGCCCTGGAATCCATTTTAGGATGGTGTAGGCGAAGAGGAAATCCTACCGGTGGGATGAGAGGAAGAGAAAGAAAGCAAAGAAAAAGAACAGAGTGGGAGACACTCGTACAGTCGAAGTGTTCGAAGCAAACGCATGTAACGCATTTGCGCCGACGTTAGTCGGTAGAAAGCCCATCGTTGACCTTTAACCTCATTGTTCTGAGAGAGCAGAATGTTGGATCACAACCTTTGCCTTGCGGTGTGGATCGCCTCTCAGTGAAGGTGGGAGGAAATGTCGAGGAGTCAGACATGGTATGGCCGTGGAAACTTTCAATTATAATACCATTCCTTCCGAATGCCTTCAATGAGAAATTCATGCCTCATTCTCTTTCGCGTTCCGGATCCCTATGGGAGCGTATTTTTTCACCCTCGGTGTTTACTTCATGATATGAATGCCACAAAAATTTTCCTAACTATTCAATGAATCCAGAATGTACGGTATGTAGTATTTATAGCCCTAGTACAGCCACCGGGCTTTGCATTTAAATGGGAAATATGAGAAATCGATTTGATAATAAAAATTAAATTTAACACTCCTTNCATTGCGATGATAATTATACTCGAAAGTAATGTGAACTATTAACTTAACTCATAATGGCAATTTACTATATAAGCATATGGAATATGGATAGTAAAATGATGCTTATGTTCCGTGTCATTAGACTTCGAGAAAAGCTCCTAATAGTCGTTGTTTGCAAGCAAACTAACCGTTGAAGAATTCCAAGCAGCAGGGGTTAGGGATCAGAATAACCGTCATCTTCTTCTTCGCTTTGCAAGTATTGTTCTCAATACGTATTTGTCAACTACAGTTATTCTTCTCTCCCGAAGATGGCAACATAGTTGCCGAAATTAGTTGAGAACAATACTTGCAAAGCGAAGAAGAAGATGACGGTTATTCTGATCCCTAACCCCTGCTGGTTGGAATTTTCAATGGTTAATTTGTTTGCAAACAAAGGCTATTAGGGGCTTTTCTCGAAGTCGAATGGTTTACCACAGCCGTGTTCCTTTTCCTTATAGATGTGATGTTCGGTGACCAATGTAAGCTGGAAAAGGAAGTATTAAAATCTGGTGTTTCATAGCCTTAAAAATAATTTTTACCTGCAAATCAGAAAAATAAGAGAATAAGGTTTTGGAATTGAATTTAAAGGGGCGGCAAATAATGTTCGCACCCGGGCGCAGATAGACTGGGCGCGTCTCTGCATCATAGCACATGACATATACGCAACATAGGCAATCCGTGTTGATTATGTTACATCGCCGTAGTCTTATCAAACAATAAGCGTAAAGTTTATAAGAAACTTTAAAGAACTTTATACAATAAATACTTGTTCACTGTAATTGAGTGTGTTAAATTGCTGCCTATGGCGTAGTAATATTTTTAAAAGTGCTTTGACAGCTGAAATCAATTCAGACATTTCGAACACATTTCCACCGGGAATAGTACCTGGGACCGCATTCAAAGCGAACCTGCTACCCATTTGGCCGTTAGGAACTTCTATTACCCATTTCCTTGCTTGTTATCACATCCAATCTTTCGCAATGAGATTTTGATTTTGAGTTCTGGTATTCGGACCTTATTTCCGGCTTTTAATTACATTCATTTAAGGTAGCAGAGAGGAGCTATATACTCAACTAGAATTGGCGCCTTAGTGTCGCTAATCTAATTACAGAGATTATTTCTCATTTAATGCACCACCTTACGCTGGGTCTCATTCCCAAGAAATTAATAAAACTCTTGACCCGTTAAAATGAACAATTTCTCCGATTGGTGTCTAATGTAGTTTATATCTATCCACGGAATAACGAAAATCTTTTCAAGGAAAACTAAAATCGACAAATGCGTTGTAGTTTGGATGGATTGTAATGAGTTTTGCATTTACTTGCTGTTACCATGTTTGGTTGAAAAGATCATTCATCATCATCATTTCAGACACTCCTTCAAAGTAAACTGAGTCATTAATTAACAGATTATCTATGAATCTAGACAAAACCAGCAACACATTTTTTTTTCAAAAGTTTCAACATTGATTAATTTTTATTACAGTAACTCCATTTCCAAATATTCAGAGAGCATTTCTTGGAATCTTGAAAGAGAATTTTCTTGGCCATTTCAATGATATCATTTTTTGTTTTTAAAATATTAAGTTTCTAGTTTTAATGAATTTGATGTAACACGACCGATTTTACACCCCAATATCTTTCAAATTTTCCACTGCAATTACATCTACTATTAGGCCAGAAATGTTAGAATTCTAAGCACACACCGAACATATACGAGTAGTCAGGTCCTTCTCAAATGAATTTTGTACCTTACGACAGATTTTATGTACCATATTTCATAAAACATGATTTTACTACGATGATTAATTGTTTGAGAAAAACGTACGCAATAATAGATTAAAAGGGAGAAATGACTTAAAATATAAATTATTTCACCGCGAAATTAATTATAAACTCGTAGGATAAACTAAAAAGGACAGTGATTTGAATAATATAAATAATAAATAGACAAACATGGACGGTAAAATTTAGAGTAAGGAAAGGGATGAAGCGGAGAACTTTTCAGGGCTCTATTAAACGATCTCCGTGACCCAAGTATTATGCATACAGTTATTTCATGGGCCTCTGACAGTAGAATTTCCTTAAAAAAAATCAGAAAATAAAATGGAAAAATAATTTGATTTCCAGGCATACGAAGTAGACATGTAAAATAACTAACAAAACTTACACCAGAGTATTTTACGCATCAATCAAAAATCGCAAACAGACCACAAGGGAAATACGGCATCATCCAGCTATAATGGCAGATGGATGGGAGAGTATGTATCAAAATTTTTTCTTCATTTCCGCCATTTGATCTAAAGGAGTGTTTGGAATGACCCAGTTCTACAACGTATAAAAACATGAAAAACATTCTCTGCTTCCATTCGACGCGATACATCACAATTTCGTCATCATAGAGATGCGATTCTTAACAGTTTACATCCGCAGAACTTTTATTTCGCGGCATCAACGGCCACCTGACGAGTTTCACCAAAGAAACAAGACTCATGGCACTGCGCAAACATCCATTTCTATCTAAAAAAAAATGTAGGCAACATCTCGGATATACGAGAAATTTTACTTCCATAATCTGGCGAGGGAAAGAGACGTTTTTAACAGGAACCGAATCAAAAGGCAGTAGCGCATTTCAAGTCAGCATTGACCGGAAATGGAAGATATGATATCTACGACTGTATGCGTCATCAAATCACATCAGAGCCGCGCCGTCCTATGGGTGCAAAAGGTGAATCACACCCGAGCGGCGGCATCTTAAGGGCGGCAACAGAAGCTTATTCAACCATTAATATTATTAAAACATCATTATTTTCTGTGTGATAACTTTCCCATTCACCCCATCAATAACCATTTCCAATCATGAATGAGCCAAGACAGGTACAAAGATAGTGTGACATATATAGTGATAGATACTCGACATAGTGAATGAAATTTGTGATGGACCTGCTTTTGATGATATTGTACCAGAATTCGCAGTTATGAGATCTCACGATGTACATTTTTTAGCTTAAATGTTATGCTGTATTTCTGATTGGCCTCCATTCCCTTAATATGTGATTATTTATGTTTGCAACACGATTTTTATTAGAAACGTTCATATTTAGTTGCGAAAAAATATCACTTTAAGTTATGCGCATTGCGATGATAATTATACTCGAAAGTAATGTGAACTATTAACTTAACTCATAATGGCAATTTACTATATAAGCATATGGAATATGGATAGTAAAATGATGCTTATGTTCCGTGTCATTAGACTTCGAGAAAAGCTCCTAATAGTCGTTGTTTGCAAGCAAACTAACCGTTGAAGAATTCCAAGCAGCAGGGGTTAGGGATCAGAATAACCGTCATCTTCTTCTTCGCTTTGCAAGTATTGTTCTCAATACGTATTTGTCAACTACAGTTATTCTTCTCTCCCGAAGATGGCAACATAGTTGCCGAAATTAGTTGAGAACAATACTTGCAAAGCGAAGAAGAAGATGACGGTTATTCTGATCCCTAACCCCTGCTGGTTGGAATTTTCAATGGTTAATTTGTTTGCAAACAAAGGCTATTAGGGGCTTTTCTCGAAGTCGAATGGTTTACCACAGCCGTGTTCCTTTTCCTTATAGATGTGATGTTCGGTGACCAATGTAAGCTGGAAAAGGAAGTATTAAAATCTGGTGTTTCATAGCCTTAAAAATAATTTTTACCTGCAAATCAGAAAAATAAGAGAATAAGGTTTTGGAATTGAATTTAAAGGGGCGGCAAATAATGTTCGCACCCGGGCGCAGATAGACTGGGCGCGTCTCTGCATCATAGCACATGACATATACGCAACATAGGCAATCCGTGTTGATTATGTTACATCGCCGTAGTCTTATCAAACAATAAGCGTAAAGTTTATAAGAAACTTTAAAGAACTTTATACAATAAATACTTGTTCACTGTAATTGAGTGTGTTAAATTGCTGCCTATGGCGTAGTAATATTTTTAAAAGTGCTTTGACAGCTGAAATCAATTCAGACATTTCGAACACATTTCCACCGGGAATAGTACCTGGGACCGCATTCAAAGCGAACCTGCTACCCATTTGGCCGTTAGGAACTTCTATTACCCATTTCCTTGCTTGTTATCACATCCAATCTTTCGCAATGAGATTTTGATTTTGAGTTCTGGTATTCGGACCTTATTTCCGGCTTTTAATTACATTCATTTAAGGTAGCAGAGAGGAGCTATATACTCAACTAGAATTGGCGCCTTAGTGTCGCTAATCTAATTACAGAGATTATTTCTCATTTAATGCACCACCTTACGCTGGGTCTCATTCCCAAGAAATTAATAAAACTCTTGACCCGTTAAAATGAACAATTTCTCCGATTGGTGTCTAATGTAGTTTATATCTATCCACGGAATAACGAAAATCTTTTCAAGGAAAACTAAAATCGACAAATGCGTTGTAGTTTGGATGGATTGTAATGAGTTTTGCATTTACTTGCTGTTACCATGTTTGGTTGAAAAGATCATTTCAGAGGAAAAAAAGAATATAAAATAATCAACGAATATTTAAATATAAGATGTGAATTTAAAAACAGCCAATTAAAATTAAGATGTATCTTTGATAAATAAAGAAGTAAAATTCGAAAATGAAACAATATTTGCGCCTCACCATTAACGAGAAAAGAATAGATAATTGCCTTTAATGTAGGATATTCTCGATGATATACTTCGGCTTTTGCTTAGTTTAATGAAAAAAAACATTAAACGATGATAAGTAAAAAAGATCCTTTAGTGAAGAATCGACTTGGTATTTTCAGTACTGGCTCACATTTCAAACTAGGTTAACTAGTCTACACATGAAAAGCTAAAATTAAAGAGACTTCGTTATTCCAAACAGGTCTGGTTGATACGCCTCTGCGAACGTTTATAAATATAATTGTCCTTTGGACAATCGCGATGAATAACGGCGTCCTTGTTACTCGCGGTATAAAAGGTGGTCGTAAAAAACAGATACCAGGCTCTATCAGCAAAAGTACATTGCAGGGGTACATGTGGTCTTAAAGTGCCCACACAATCTCCTGTGACGTGGTTTCGAATGCGCTCTCGTTGACGTTGGAGGCAATGGAGAATGCACGTCATAAGCATCTCTTCATTGGTCCCCGTAGAATGTCACCCTGCCTAAGGACGCCGATTTCTAAAGGAAAACACAAGCGCTTCCACGCGATTCTATGAAGGCGCATTGTATTTATTCTATATCATTATGAAACGTTAATTAGCTTACAGCATTTTTCAAAGCTGAATTCAAGGCTCAGGTTGCGCATACGCTTTTTTACCCGCTATGCATTTATGAGGTAAGGTTAGGGTATTATTCGGGATGAAGTTATTTTCAACACGTAACACTTACTGAGACAGTTTATTTCGATTCACATTTATTTATAAGCTTATTGATTTTATTATTTTCCGATCGAGTTTCCATAGGACGAAAGATTCCCGATGCCCATTTACTACCGTCAATCAAGAAAGCTTCAGCGACTTGTCTGTCGTTTCCAACGAAAAATAGATAGTTCCAACTAAATTTGTGCGAGTAACCGAAATAAAACGAATTTGTCAAACGAAAATATGTCAATTGTGTTTCTCGTTCTTGTACTGAAATCCAAAATATTTGCCAGCAACTCCATTAGTAATGACTAATGGTCACAGTGATAAAGGCAATCATAGGAACAAAAGCCGAACAAAATGAATAAGAAAAATGCTTTTAAAATAACAAAAGGATTGTAAGACTTAATTGGAAAGTAGATGGGTATGGAATAGACTCGTTAAAATGTATCACTTATAACCGTTCCATCAAAAATGTATTCTTGGCTAAAATAATGCGGCATCTCTAAGCCGTTCTCCTTTTCTCCTCGTTTCTAAAAATCATCTTCTCCGCTAATTGTTCATCATTACACCTATTTAATTTTTCTGACATTCATTTTCTCTATTCCCGAACTAATTACTTCTTCTGCTTATAAGTAATTCTCTCCTTCCTTCTTACGAGAATAATTAATCATACATTTTACGTAAAATATAAACAGTTCCCCTTTTTCATAACACCAAAATGGAACAGATAAAAATATTATGCCAAAGACGTAGATATTATTTCTCAATAAACACACAGTATTTCGTAACTTCCACAAATTATTTGTAAAAGTTACGGAGTGGAATTAATTTGTGGAATTTTAAGAAGTACTGCGTGTTTATTGAGAACTTTTTCATGGCTTTTCACGATATCCGGGCAACTCACATTGATTATATAGGTAGATATTAGCTTTTTTGGCTATTCCTCTTGCCTTCCAAACAGTGTAAATATAGAACTTAAGAATCCTAATCCTAAAAAATTGGATCATTCATCATTAACGTTGCCTTATTTGATCAAGAAATCAACATTCAACTTCAACATAAGAAACGAACTTTATTATCGATAAAAATTCAACCATTCGTTACTAATACGAGTCATTATACATGATCCAATTCTCGAATCGATACCTACTAGGATGACCAGAATATCAGTTCTATCGTACCGTGAGTCGCATATTGAACAGCAAAGAGCATTGCTAACGATTTCGAAGGGCATAATTCCTTGCAGACTCACGCACTCGTCGCTTCAGAGAACATAATTAGAATTTGATTCACATAGTATAGGTTTACATTCAAGTAATGAGGAGAGAATCTCATTCGCATTCCCCGTCTAATGATGATGCAAAGAGACCAAGTCCTGATAACTGCTAAGATTATTGAAGCGGCACGCATTCTGGCAAACGGCTGGTCCCATTAAACGGAACTAAATGGACGTAATGCAAAACCATTAATTGATAAAGGCTTCATTAACGGCATGCAAAGAGCGATAAATTAGAAATGCACAGAAAGCGAGGAACTAATTAGTGTCACGAGGCAATGAAGGATAGCTTCCCTTTGTCGAAGTTTCAAACCATTCCTCACCTTATATAATACCCTATTACTGATTACTTCTTTACATACGGTCATTATCCTAACCTTTGGCGGCCTTAACTTTGGCCTAAGCCTTTGGCAGCAAATAAACATCTTTTGTAGACGGCATATGTAGCTATAGACAGCCTTTTTCGTATCAATTACAAGCATCTGTTCTTTAGGTAAAGTGGCCGAACAACGGCTTTTCAATTAATTCCTGAGAAACTAATTTTTACAGATAGATGCAGTTTAATTTAGTTCAACGTGCTCGTCTGGGCAATTTAAGCGCAATCTGTCTTAATTTTAGAATGAGAAGATAGTGGTTTTAATCTGAAAATTTATGAAAGAGCAAAGGGTGATTTTTATGGATTAATTTGCTAGTATCTCTGAATGTAATAAATCATTATAAAGCAAGCAGAAAAATCTTTCCTCTGGGAGACTAATAATCAAATCCCATTTAAAGTTAGATAAACGGACTATGTGAACATTCCTTACGAGTAAACTGAACTTCCTTTCGGAAGATCCTGAACTTACGACTCATTTTCGGACAATCTGTCCCGCGGTTATCCTCGGAATATGTTTCCTCTCATTCTAACGTCTGTAGCACTGTTCAGGTTCATAAATTTTAATCCATTCCCTGAAGAATCGGACATAGGAAAAGTCTGACAGGACCGGAACTCGAACCCGGGTCTTTCGTTTTCCTTTCAAATGCTCAGACCATTGAGCAATCTTTCAGGAACATTTATCCATGCCATTTGCCAACAAAGTCTACCAAAAGGCATGGAAAAAAGTTCTGGTAAGATAGTTCAATAGTCAGAGCATTAACGCGGAAAAAGAAAGAACCGGGTTCGATTCTCAATGCTGTCAGACTTTCTCAAGTCCCTTTCTCTTTGAGAATATTCCTAGCCGTACGACTTTTCGTGCAATTCCATCTTTATCCCTTCCTTTGTGTTTATAAAAGTAAATAAAACTATACTTCAATAAAGCTTCTATTTCATAGTCTACGAAAAGCACAATACGTTGACTCCTTACTGATATTGTACTAAGATCACTTTTGAAATACCTATTCATGTTTAGTACTAATAAATCATCTAAATTTTAGTTCAGACGTAGTGTAAATAATAACTCGATAATAATCGAAATATTCGATTAAGCCAAAGCCAATGCGGCATTAATTTCGCAAAACTTATCCGTTCCGAGTGAAATCACCAAATACGATGAGGTTCACATTCATCCAAATAACATCTCGGTTGATGAACTAAAACATTCTTCGAAAATCGTGCTAAAAGTATGAGCATGTTCCGTATTGCTGACGAAAAATATTCCGTTTTCGACTGAAATTAGAGCCCCGCAATTAGAGCCTGGTTCGACGACGAATTAGCGTCAAATTGCGGGGTACCACTGTACTTAACGAGAGAAAACATGCAAAAATATTGCTAATACGAGTATAATAGTATTCCAAATAGAGGTGTTTCTCGCAATCTTTTATTTCGGAATCCCTTCTATCTCCTGAATATTATGCTGAACTTCTTAAAATCTCGAAAACGCTGGAACCTACAGTTATATGCACCAAATTTTACGCTAAATGGGCAAAGACTGTTTCTCGCTGAAATTTAGAAATGAATTTGGACGATCAGAATTACTTTTTGACGAAGAAAATTAATTTCTTACAAGATCGCAACCTTAAACAATTGGCAGTAAAAAGAGAAGCGAATAAATTCTTAGAATCAGTAGAGAAATAACGGAAACTCAAAACATGATGATGCTATCTTCCGTATCATATGATGAAATTCTGAAATCTAAGTACATCACATATTCTTCATCGCATTCGCTGTACTCGCTTTAGTTTCTGGCTTCTGATCGAGGACTCTTAGTCACAGTTAGAACAGAGAAATCCCTTTATCATCGCCCTCTAAAAACCCTCGCCTCTCGTATTGCGGAAGCAATGCATTCAGCAGCCTCCGGCTGTACAGATCCCTCGATGACAAGGCCAGTCTAAGTGCGCGGGCACCTACCATAAGTGCATATGGACTTCAAATGTTACGCAAGCTGGATCGAAAGAGTTTGTTTCTCTCCGCCAATACGCTCCTTTTATCTCGCTCATTGCGGTTCATCGCTGCTTCACTTTTATTTCTTTTCGAGAGGGATATCGGGAAGGGGTTTCGTTCTCTTTTTAATTGGTGGAGCCGATGAGGTCACGTGCTTCGATACCAGGTCACGTGGCGAGGATTTCGAACGGAAATGGCAATTGTTCGAAGAAGCGAATTCTGCGCGGACAGATGAGGGGAGTTCGGCGGTCTTTGTTTCGGGCTGCCCATTCGTGAAATAAGGGCGGAATATTGCGTATTCGAACACTATCTTACCTGAACATCGAACGGGGAATACACACTTGTCAGCTGCACATCACTGTACCATCGTGAAAGCCTGAAGTGGAGTGTTTTATCCGCAGATCAGATAATAATAAGAGGCTGCCAAAATCATATGCTACCACAATGTGAACGTGATTCGCCTGAATAAAGGATGAAAGGAATCGACTACATTGTTTACGAGTCAATGGTGCATAGGACTGCGAGTGGTCATAAATTTTAATAATTGATAAAAAACCTAAAAGAAGGTTATTTTAAGGCGCACATGAATCGATAACAGTTTCTATGCGGCATCTTGGAATTATCTATCAGGTAATAGGTGTCCAACTCGTAGCCCTTTAAACAATTATGAGCGACCCAGTAACTAATAACGATAGCTAACGACCGATTTCTGAACTGATCAGACCTGATTAGTGCCATCATCAGACCTGATGATGGCCGATCTGTGCCGAGACCGGTCGTGTTTAAAATATATCTTTGGAAAAGCGTATTTGTAATTTTATTCTTACCATCCTTTTCATATGGATTTCCACAACGTAAACCCTGCCAAAATCGATTTTATACCTAATTTGTTCTTGAAGATTTCACACTATGTTCCATATTAAACACTGATAACTGAAGTAGAAAAACGAAACTTTTATTTGGAATTAACCCAAAATTGAAAAGGGCTACACTATCTTTAAATATAATGATAATAAAACAATCAAATAAAAAGTTAAGGAATATTTTATTCCGTAAACAGCGAACTGCATTAACAGTCCGTCGTCTGCTTCAGAAATAATATGATACCCAGGCGTGATAACCTGGTGATCTGATCGAGATTTTGGGACAGAAATATAATCGTATTTTACTAATATCAGTTGAAGTAGGACTACTATTAAATCGAGATTTTAATGGAAAATGTACACAGTTTACCACTATAGGGAGTTTCATTGCCTTATGGGATGACAGTTTGAAAAGAACTAGAATTCTAGGAGGCGAATCTTTAAAATGCCCTGATTTTAAGTAATATAATATTCAATAAATAGTATAATAGTATTTTCAGACAAATATTAAATATAATCAATAGATTTAATTTTTAATATCTCTTCCATAATTATAGCAATCATGTAGCAATGATATAGCAATGATATAGCAATGGTATAGCAATGATAAATGAGCAATGATGGCTGCTTCCACGCATGTAATTAATGTATTGCTGACGTAAATAAAGAATGTTCACATAATGTGTGCATCAATAAAAGTAATGTCTATTTTTCTACCTTATTCCTGTCAGAGATAGTGATATAAATAAATAATGTTAATTTATTTTGCTTGATCAATAATTACGATACTTTCCAATTGGGTCAATTCCTTGAAATTATCAAGTTCATGAATAAATTTAAACATAACTTTTAAGAGATATGGGTGCATTCCTAGTTATCACACGGCATGATATGACAAAAACAGCTAGAAAATGAAGAACGTAGATACCCTGACGAATTGAACACGAAATAAAAATGTTTTGAAAACAAATAACGAATGTTATAAAATATTAAAGTAGAAATTTTGGTACAATGTTCTAGAAATCTAAAGTAATAATTTTAAAGAGCATAGATATCAATAAAACACAATCTCCTCCAGTTTTATAACGTAGCCATAATTCTTTGATTACTACCGAACAGTTGGATGAATCGCGGATGCCAAATATCCTCCGCAAAATTTCATGTGACCATGGTAAAAGTGATTTGCAGCTATGCAGAGGTTGGAAAATCCTAAACCTATTTTACTACCGACAATTGTGCATCAATTGCAGTGAATCACGTCATCACATCATCCTTAAATGTGATGATATATAAGGATATCTACATTAAATTTTAAATTTCAGAATCACATAGAATTTTGAAAGTGATAGAAAATGGCTCTCCGAATTAAAGTTAGACATTTCTGGCAGAAAATTAACATCGGCGTTGTATCGCTTAATTTACCATTATTCATTCACAATAGAGAATTCAGGCCTTTTCTCAGCTATACTCTTATTTCTCCCGGAAGATAACACACCCATAATAAACCACAACCACCACCCATTAATCACTAATAGCACCCATTTTAAAAATATATCTGAGCGAACTTCATAACTTAGCTTGGCAACATTCTGACATCAACCTTTTTCAAAACTTGATTAATACTCGTTGAAATTTCCTAATGGAAGAAATTAATTAATTTTCTTCTCTATTTTTAGATATTTCTGAGAATAAATTGCTTCAGACAAAGTTTCATTCCAAGTCATAGTAGAAGATTTTTCGTAAAGAATCAAAAAGTCATTAACGATTGTAATCTTAAGTTAACAACAATATATCATACAGTATATTGAAACTTCAACTGCCATAATTACGAAAAGGTGGATGAATCTGAACACCAATAAAGAACCGTAATCTAAAAGGCAAGCTTTCTGAAACAATTAAAAGCAATTACTTAATTAAAAACAATTACTTTAACGAGTAAATGCCTGGGCATTATTACTGTTAGTTCTGAATCTGACCTCTTTAGCTACATTTTGACGTTACGTAAACAATACGAAAATTTTCTTCTACCTGAGATGGATTTTTAAATGTTTCTGCACACAACTCCGCACAAAGGATTCATTAAAAACCTATCTCGGGCTCAAGACCAGATTAAGAGATGTTGCCCCTCTCAGGTATAGAACTCTAATTTTCCTAATTGCAATTGATACTAATTGCGTTTTCATAGCTCGTTTCTCTCTCGGATGAGTTTATATACTTAAATTCCAGACTTATTTATCCACTTCATGACTATTTCATCCCCGATTTCGTTTCTACGAGTTTCTCGCACTATGTTTATTTTTCCGGCTGAGTGACAGAAATTTGAGAGTATTTTTTATTTGAAATTACGAGTATAATAATATCGTATTTACCTACTCGTATCCAAAAAGATATAAAATCTCATATTAGTTTATTATTGCGTTCTGTTTAACTTAATCCTGAAACCATTGCTTTGATCAGACTCTGGCACTGCTTACGAACTTTATACATAAAAATCTTGAAGCAATCGATGATAAAATTTACTATACCACCGAGCTGAAAGCAACATTACGGAATTCATATTATTTCTAGTATTCTCCTTCTCTTAATATTCTCTAAGGCAACCCTTTTGGCTGGAATGTGACAAAGGTCAAAAAGACGCCAGTTCTTATAGGAAACAAGCCATTTATTACGAATTGCAGTATTTCAGCTCAACTAAGTCGACCTTGTCCACTTAGCCGTGAGATAATTGAGTGCATAGGACAAGGATATAAATAAATCTAAGATTCTTTCTTAATCAGTACCCAGATGCTATGGCAACAAGTCGGGTCAAACGAGTCACGGTCAACCGATCTCGACTGCGTTCATCTTGGGCACTCGCTTATCTTATCGACGAGAGAAGGCGCGAAAAAATTCCATCATTAACTAATCCGCTAAATCTTATACTTGGAAAGCCACGAAAATCAGATGCAAAGACAATTCCAACTTTTGCCATCTTTAATTGATGACAGAAAAAATTACTCCTTTCAGATATAATGTATAAGTAACTTTATGAATGTTTTTTTTCGAATCAGACAATCAAGGGAGGGAAAGAAAATATTACAGTTGAATGTAGCCATGCACGAAGATATTATGAGAAGTGTAAATCAAGAATTAGAATTCGAACGTAAATTACTGTAGTAGTAGTATTTTAAAAGTGCTTATACAGCTTAGGTCATTTCGCACGTAGGGCCCCACCGGGAATCGTAAATTACCGAATTAGATATCAATGTGCAATTAGTGAGAAAATAAAACCCTATCCAGGAGTGATAAATTAAAATTACACATGCACTAGTACCATAAGAACTTACGTCGAAATATGGATTGTATGACAAAACCAATTATTGATGAAAAAACGTTAGAACATCAAAGGAACAACAAGTGTAAAAAATAGCGACATGACTGGGACTCGAACCCAGGTATCCCACTTTCCGGGCAGATATTCTAACTACTGAACTATCATGCGGCATAGTAGTTCTGTGGTTAGAATACCTACCCCGAAAGTGGAAGACCTGGGTTCGAGTCTCAGTCATGACGCTATTTTCACACTTGTTACTCCTTTGGGGTCAGCTGCACGACTTTATCGTGTGAAGTATTACACCTTTCCTTAATCCGTTAGAACATCAGTTATCATACAAATCCTCCCTTCTTACACCATCTTCAACATTTCTACGTTTTTCTACCAACCATATTTACTTTTTAGACTCTACGCCACACCAACATCTTCAAGGCCTCCGATCTTGAATATTTTGTTAAGTGTCTGGCAGGTTGCAACGCATCACAAATACCCAATATACAATAGGTATATTAAGATTGCTTCCGCAGAGGCATCCACCAAAGAAGAGTAGAGATTTGTAATCCATTAACCCAGAAATTTCTGAAAGGGAAGATTATAGTTAATCTCCAAAGTACACGATGGATTAGCAAGGAGATGAACAGTAATCTTCATTTTCACTCTAAGAAACCATTATATTACCGGACCCTAAAGTGAAGATCAGTTTAACTCTAGGTTAACTTTGTCTTACAGAACTGGGCCTTAAAGTATCCTTTCTCTTAAAAACTGGGCTTCCACTTTTATTATAAAACGTTAAAAAAAGGAAAAATCAATGAGAATCGTAGTGAATCCCTCATCGAATGCCAATTATATAGAATTAAGTGACTCAAAAACGACGGAACAAAAAACATTTTGGTATTGCTTTCCCACCAGATAAAAATTCATCACCTAACAGAGTGGGTGACGCGTTCGACTTGAAAGCGGTCCTGGGTTTGATTCCCGTTGGTGACTCACGTGCGGAATGTTCTAACTTGTCGAAGCACTTTTAAAATTACTACTACTATCCTAATTAAAATTACTACAGTCATTTATTCTGTAGGATCTCTATCGAACGTGATTCAGTATGTGAGCAGCCGCTGCTGCAGAATTATTCAGTGCGGGCCAAAATTAAATTTCGCTTCCATATTCTTTCTGTGAAGATTAAATGTTATAAGAGTTTCCTGACTTAGTGGTGGATTAAGCTCGATTCATCTACGCCTAAATTCGTACCCTGAAAGCCGCATTTCGTCGTGTGGGAGGGGTTCCAACCCTTACGATAATCCCTGAGCATGGATTAAAGTCAATCCTACCCACTTGCTTTTACAGATTATGGGAGATGAAAGCACGTTGTTTCCTCTCATTCTTTATCCATCGAATTTTGGGCTGGCGTGAACCGTGTAAACATTCCCATCTATTGATGTTTAAACCGTCACTTTGTAACTGACGAGGATAGTAATTGGTGATGTCCCCATGTTTATGTTTCCAGGAAGAGCTATTACGCTAATTGGTACTTCCAAGGAAAGAGTTTGTCGCTGATAATATCATCAAAGACATCACAGACGGCTGAATAAATTGCACGTCTGGCAACCTACATCAAAGTGAGTCGTATCCTAAATGGACTGAGCCTAAACTGACGATACTTTTGTAATTATAAGTTCCCTCAGTTGAAATAAGACTATGAACATGGAACTTTCTGGATGTCTAGAGGAAGTTTCAAAGTTACACCTGAAGTAAGTTTTCGAGTTAATGAGGTACGAGTATATCTAAGAGACTTGAATCCACTGAAATCAGATTTTGTGCTTTCGACTGGAAAATCACTGATTCACGAATACGTCGTGTATATAAAGAGAAAATTAAATTTACTGTTAAAACCCGCGAGCAGGATTTCCGTAACGAGAGAATTTAATTATATAAAATTTATATATACTCAAGCGTGAAGGGACATCGATTTATTCTCCATTAGTATTAGGTATGTACCCTCGGGAATTAGTACGATATACTGTATCTTCTTACAGGCGACATAATTTTGGACAAAAACGAGACTTAAAAGTCCCACTCTATAATCAAACCATTACAAATAATCCCGCCAATAGAATGATACATGTAAAAATATGATATTGTAAAGAGAGATAACCATCGAAAATCATCGAAATCATTTTGTTGTTGG
Organism: Ladona fulva; assembly: GCA_000376725.2. NCBI lineage: Eukaryota > Metazoa > Arthropoda > Insecta > Odonata > Libellulidae > Ladona > Ladona fulva. The sequence continues at coordinate 337,285 of KZ309075.1, read as the reverse complement.
TTTTAATATAATAGAGAATGTTTCTATATTATATTAAACCCAACAATGTGTTCTGTTTTGTAATTTGATATATGTAAAGGAATAAAAATTATTATTATTACTAAATTAACGTGGTGGTCCTAATACAAGGGTATTACATCACAATGGACGAGAGCAATTAATTCCTTTAATTAACGAAGGGAAAGAATTCTATTATTTCTTGTTTGCGAATGTTTTACATAGACTCCATTCTTCTACTTCGCCAAGATAATAAGATTAAAAATATACACGTAAATCAATGTGAAGAAAAAAATAAACCTGGAAAACAAAGCAGTAGTAGCACTATTATATGAAAGTGCTTCGACAGCTAAGGTAATTTCGCACGTGAGCCCCCACCAGGAATCAAACCCGGGACCGCTTTCAGCGAATTGGAAGGCCTTTATGTGGTTACATATATCTTTAATTGCATTAATCTATCCGGGAGCCCCAATACAGTAACTACGGACTCTAATCTGCAACAAATATTATTCTTTCTAGATCTGCATCTTTAAAGCTGAGTCTTCTCTATCTGCAGAACCGGATGTTGCACTACCAAGCGCGAGATCCATCCCGTCGCGGATGGCGGCTGACGTTCCAGCTCGCTTATTCCTCGGCAAAAATATATATCTCCACAGCAAGCGTCTCTGCTTCTCGTCTATTAGTACATGAGCCTTCATTCCCCGCAATGTTTATCCAAGTACGCCCAGAACACACCTTTGGATGTGCTAACGAACACAGATTTTTTTCCACTTCCCAGACGCTAAGTGAATAGCAAACGGTGCTGAAATAAAACTAGGCTGCGTCGCTCACTTCACTGAAAGCAGCACTCGAGGCTTTCAGAGACGTCCGATAACTCTGAGGAATCGAGAAGAAATTACGGAGTTAGCGGGAAGTTTTTCGCGCTGTTTACGAAAGGGGCGTGGCGAGAATCTCCGCTTGTTATAACTTTGGCGTGATTTCCATCCGAAGACGAATGGGGTGGATGTCCCGAGATGTCGGAAATTGCTTGAAGATATTCCGGACCTGAGCACTTATGCAAGTTCGATGTAACAGTTTCCGCAATTCTGCCGTTTCCGAAAGCTGTTATGGCAAAGAAAAAGAAGTGTAAGAAGGGGAACTTTTCGTTCAAAAGCGGACGAGCTGAAATACCCCAAGTGATAAAAAGAGATGATAAGAAAAAGATGAAAAGAAAGAAAAAGAGATGAAAAAATATGATGTGACCAGGAATCGACCCCGTACTTCGCACTATCCAGGTTCTGAGCAATTTAGCTAACTCGTTGAACATTTCCCGCCCTTTTCGGGAAAATAGTAAGCGAGATATGGCTCCGAATAAGCATCACCATCCACCTCCACGGTCTTCAATGAAGTCTCGTTAGAATTTTTCACCTCCGCTTATCCTTTCGCCACAGTAAACTTGACAACTCAAACATAAATTCAAATTTTTATGCGCCATTTTTTCGCATAATTTATCATAAATTCGTCGAATCATACGTTTGCATACGGTATTACATTAATTGAACACTTCTAGGGAACATTAGAGTTCGAGAAAAGCTCCAAAAGGCCGTTGTTCAAATCGGGAGAGATGATAACTGCCACCTTCTCTCCCGAAGATGGCAAAGTAGTTGCCAAAATACATATTGAGAACAATACTTGCAAAGTGCGACCACTGAGAACCCAAATCCCCGCTGCAGCGGAGATTTGGGTTCTCAGTGGTCGCACTTTGGTGGTCTCAGCGAGCTGGTTGGAATTTTCCAACGGTTGATTTAATCGCAAGCAACGACTATCTGGAGCTTTACTCTAATCTCTAAATGTTTTTTCTCTAAATTTATAATGTCTTACCTCAGCCGTGTTCCTTTTCCTAATAGAAGTTCAAAAGACTGAACCTGCGGGTAAATAGAATTACTTCTACCATCTACAATCTGGTAAGCAACCTTAAAAGGAAGATTTTGGCAACCAATCTATTGATGAATAGGACGATTCGCAAAAATTCGTGGCTTTCGTGATTTAGCGGCTAAGTTAATTAACTATTTGATGGCATTGTGTAAAAGAAGAGCTTGATTTGAAACAACGAAAATTAGCACATAAGCTTATATTTGCCAAATAGTGTTCACTCTTTAACTGAATTGAATGAAAATTATTTATTTTCTTTTTCCTCTTTCACATAAAAGTCCTATTGGATACAG
>KZ309075.1:309542-333540 GCA_000376725.2 Ladona fulva | reverse complement strand
AATTCTAATCCACTATTACTGAATTTTGAAACCTAAAAATCTGAGAAAAGCCAAATCTGAATAGTCAGCCAGAATACGAAAAATGATACGCCTAAATGCACATCATAAAATACGAACCAAATTGCCGGAATGGAGTGAGACAAACTCTGTATATAAACAGCTTTAAATTCTCCTTTATGCGATGCTTTAATTTGTTTACGTTAGTTTGTTTTGTTAATTGTAACTACCTATTATTCCCGCCGAGTTTCTGGACCCAATTGAATTTTTAGCTTCGTCTTAACTCTTAACAACGCTCAATGATTATTCAGATCACACAGTAAACAATGGAATGAGTCGTAGTATTTCCTCCGTTCTTCTCAGCTCCATAAACAAAAGAGCGAATCCAAATTACGCCCTAATTTAATTTACAAGCTCTTCTCCCTCGTTCTCGCAACTCTGGGCGGTTTGGTAATAAAATGAACGAATTAGCTGCGATTAGGATTAAATTTAAATAGAATCAATAAGTAGAATAGAGAATTAGTACAAGGATTGCCACCCCTGCGGGTTTCACCCGAATATTCCACATTTTAGGACGCACTCCAAGCAAAAGAACCGGGAGAAGAGGAATCGAGTTGTTTCCTGCATTTTTCATTAAAATGTAACAACATGTATAACTATGTAAAATGTACAATACTAGATGTTTGATGCACCATAATCCTACATTTACATTGCCACTAGGTTGTGCACGAAGATCTTTGTACATTCATAAGCAGATGTTGGCAAAAAAACTTAAAATGGCGTTCAAAAACACAAGATTAAAATTTAATTACCAGGAGGAAGTAAGAGCGGTGTGGAAAGAGCAACATTTTGCTTGGCAAATTCTGGAAAGCGTAGTGATTTAGTGGCAGGAATTGCCTACAATCAATACTAGATGGAAGTAAAAGTCAGTAATAATTAAATCCGCACATCCAAAAATCAAAACATTGTAATAGTCTGGGGAAGAAATTCTANTCGATGATAAAATTTACTATACCACCGAGCTGAAAGCAACATTACGGAATTCATATTATTTCTAGTATTTTCCTTCTCTTAATATTCTCTAAGGCAACCCTTTTGGCTGGAATGTGTCAAAAAGACGCCAGTCCTTATAGGAAACAAGCCATTCATTACGAATTGCAGTATTTCAGCACAACTAAGTCGACCTTGTCCACTTAGCCGTGAGATAATTGAGTGCATAGGACAAGGATATAAATAAATCTAAGATTCTTTCTTAATCAGTACCCAGATGCTATGGCAACAAGTCGGGTCAAACGAGTCACGGTCAACCGATCTCGACTGCGTTCATCTTGGGCACTCGCTTATCTTATCGACGAGAGAAGGCGCGAAAAAATTCCATCATTAACTAATCCGCTAAATCTTATACTTGGAAAGCCACGAAAATCAGATGCAAAGACAATTCCAACTTTTGCCATCTTTAATTGATGACAGAAAAAATAACTCCTTTCAGACATAATGTATAAGTAACTTTATGAATGTTTTTTTTCGAATCAGACAATCAAGGGAGGGAAAGAAAATATTACAGTTGAATGTAGCCATGCACGAGGATATTATGAGAAGTGTAAATCAAGAATTAGAATTCGAACGTAAATTACTGTAGTAGTAGTATTTTAAAAGTGCTTATACAGCTTAGGTCATTTCGCACGTAGGGCCCCACCGGGAATCGTAAATTACCGAATTAGATATCAATGTGCAATTAGTGAGAAAATAAAACCCTATCCAGGAGTGATAAATTAAAATTACACATGCACTAGTACCATAAGAACTTAAGTCGAAATATGGATTGTATGACAAAACCAATTGTTGATGAAAAAACGTTAGAACATCAAAGGAACAACAAGTGTGAAAAATAGCGACATGACTGGGACTCGAACCCAGGTCTCCCACTTTCCGGGCAGATATTCTAACTACTGAACTATCATGCGGCATAGTAGTTCTGTGGTTAGAATACCTACCCCGAAAGTGGAAGACCTGGGTTCGAGTCCCAGTCATGACGCTATTTTCACACTTGTTACTCCTTTGGGGTCAGCTGCACGACTTTATCGTGTGAAGTATTACACCTTTCCTTAATCCGTTAGAACATCAGTTATCATACAAATCCTCCCTTCTTACACCATCTTCAACATTTCTACGTTTTTCTACCAACCATATTTACTTTTTAGACTCTACGCCACACCAACATCTTCAAGGCCTCCGATCTTGAATATTTTGTTAAGTGTCTGGCAGGTTGCAACGCATCACAAATACCCAATATACAATAGGTATATTAACATTGCTTCCGCAGAGGCATCCACCAAAGAAGAGTAGAGATTTGTAATCCATTAACCCAGAAATTTCTGAAAGGGAAGATTATAGTTAATCTCCAAAGTACACGATGGATTAGCAAGGAGATGAACAGTAATCTTCATTTTCACTCTAAGAAACCATTATATTACCGGACCCTAAAGTGAAGATCAGTTTAACTCTAGGTTAACTTTGTCTTACAGAACTGGGCCTTAAAGTATCCTTTCTCTTAAAAACTGGGCTTCCACTTTTATTATAAAACGTTAAAAAAAGGAAAAATCAATGAGAATCGTAGTGAATCCCTCATCGAATGCCAATTATATAGAATTAAGTGACTCAAAAACGACGGAACAAAAAACATTTTAGTATTGCTTTCCCACCAGATAAAAATTCATCACCTAACAAAGTGGGTGACGCGTTCGACTTGAAAGCGGTCCTGGGTTTGATTCCCGTTGGTGACTCACGTGCGGAATGTTCTAACTTGTCGAAGCACTTTTAAAATTACTACTACTATCCTAATTAAAATTACTACAGTCATTTATTCTGTAGGATCTCTATCGAACGTGATTCAGTATGTGAGCAGCCGCTGCTGCAGAATTATTCAGTGCGGGCCAAAATTAAATTTCGCTTCCATATTCTTTCTGTGAAGATTAAATGTTATAAGAGTTTCCTGACTTAGTGGTGGATTAAGCTCGATTCATCTACGCCTAAATTCGTACCCTGAAAGCCGCATTTCGTCGTGTGGGAGGGGTTCCAACCCTTACGATAATCCCTGAGCATGGATTAAAGTCAATCCTACCCACTTGCTTTTACAGATTATGGGAGATGAAAGCACGTTGTTTCCTCTCATTCTTTATCCATCGAATTTTGGGCTGGCGTGAACCGTGTAAACATTCCCATCTATTGATGTTTAAACCGTCACTTTGTAACTGACGAGGATAGTAATTGGTGATGTCCCCATGTTTATGTTTCCAGGAAGAGCTATTACGCTAATTGGTACTTCCAAGGAAAGAGTTTGTCGCTGATAATATCATCAAAGACATCACAGACGGCTGAATAAATTGCACGTCTGGCAACCTACATCAAAGTGAGTCGTATCCTAAATGGACTGAGCCTAAACTGACGATACTTTTGTAATTATAAGTTCCCTCAGTTGAAATAAGACTATGAACATGGAACTTTCTGGATGTCTAGAGGAAGTTTCAAAGTTACACCTGAAGTAAGTTTTCGAGTTAATGAGGTACGAGTATATCTAAGAGACTTGAATCCACTGAAATCAGATTTTGTGCTTTCGACTGGAAAATCACTGATTCACGAATACGTCGTGTATATAAAGAGAAAATTAAATTTACTGTTAAAACCCGCGAGCAGGATTTCCGTAACGAGAGAATTTAATTATATAAAATTTATATATACTCAAGCGTGAAGGGACATCGATTTATTCTCCATTAGTATTAGGTATGTACCCTCGGGAATTAGTACGATATACTGTATCTTCTTACAGGCGACATAATTTTGGACAAAAACGAGACTTAAAAGTCCCACTCTATAATCAAACCATTACAAATAATCCCGCCAATAGAATGATACATGTAAAAATATGATATTGTAAAGAGAGATAACCATCGAAAATCATCGAAATCATTTTGTTGTTGGTTTTAATATAATAGAGAATGTTTCTATATTATATTAAACCCAACAATGTGTTCTGTTTTGTAATTTGATATATGTAAAGGAATAAAAATTATTATTATTACTAAATTAACGTGGTGGTCCTAATACAAGGGTATTACATCACAATGGACGAGAGCAATTAATTCCTTTAATTAACGAAGGGAAAGAATTCTATTATTTCTTGTTTGCGAATGTTTTACATAGACTCCATTCTTCTACTTCGCCAAGATAATAAGATTAAAAATATACACGTAAATCAATGTGAAGAAAAAAATAAACCTGGAAAACAAAGCAGTAGTAGCACTATTATATGAAAGTGCTTCGACAGCTAAGGTAATTTCGCACGTGAGCCCCCACCAGGAATCAAACCCGGGACCGCTTTCAGCGAATTGGAAGGCCTTTATGTGGATACATATATCTTTAATTGCATTAATCTATCCGGGAGCCCCAATACAGTAACTACGGACTCTAATCTGCAACAAATATTATTCTTTCTAGATCTGCATCTTTAAAGCTGAGTCTTCTCTATCTGCAGAACCGGATGTTGCACTACCAAGCGCGAGATCCATCCCGTCGCGGATGGCGGCTGACGTTCCAGCTCGCTTATTCCTCGGCAAAAATATATATCTCCACAGCAAGCGTCTCTGCTTCTCGTCTATTAGTACATGAGCCTTCATTCCCCGCAATGTTTATCCAAGTACGCCCAGAACACACCTTTGGATGTGCTAACGAACACAGATTTTTTTCCACTTCCCAGACGCTAAGTGAATAGCAAACGGTGCTGAAATAAAACTAGGCTGCGTCGCTCACTTCACTGAAAGCAGCACTCGAGGCTTTCAGAGACGTCCGATAACTCTGAGGAATCGAGAAGAAATTACGGAGTTAGCGGGAAGTTTTTCGCGCTGTTTACGAAAGGGGCGTGGCGAGAATCTCCGCTTGTTATAACTTTGGCGTGATTTCCATCCGAAGACGAATGGGGTGGATGTCCCGAGATGTCGGAAATTGCTTGAAGATATTCCGGACCTGAGCACTTATGCAAGTTCGATGTAACAGTTTCCGCAATTCTGCCGTTTCCGAAAGCTGTTATGGCAAAGAAAAAGAAGTGTAAGAAGGGGAACTTTTCGTTCAAAAGCGGACGAGCTGAAATACCCCAAGTGATAAAAAGAGATGATAAGAAAAAGATGAAAAGAAAGAAAAAGAGATGAAAAAATATGATGTGACCAGGAATCGACCCCGTACTTCGCACTATCCAGGTTCTGAGCAATTTAGCTAACTCGTTGAACATTTCCCGCCCTTTTCGGGAAAATAGTAAGCGAGATATGGCTCCGAATAAGCATCACCATCCACCTCCACGGTCTTCAATGAAGTCTCGTTAGAATTTTTCACCTCCGCTTATCCTTTCGCCACAGTAAACTTGACAACTCAAACATAAATTCAAATTTTTATGCGCCATTTTTTCGCATAATTTATCATAAATTCGTCGAATCATACGTTTGCATACGGTATTACATTAATTGAACACTTCGAGGGAACATTAGAGTTCGAGAAAAGCTCCAAAAGGCCGTTGTTCAAATCGGGAGAGATGATAACTGCCACCTTCTCTCCCGAAGATGGCAAAGTAGTTGCCAAAATACATATTGAGAACAATACTTGCAAAGTGCGACCACTGAGAACCCAAATCCCCGCTGCAGCGGGGATTTGGGTTCTCAGTGGTCGCACTTTGGTGGTCTCAGCGAGCTGGTTGGAATTTTCCAACGGTTGATTTAATCGCAAGCAACGACTATCTGGAGCTTTACTCTAATCTCTAAATGTTTTTTCTCTAAATTTATAATGTCTTACCTCAGCCGTGTTCCTTTTCCTAATAGAAGTTCAAAAGACTGAACCTGCGGGTAAATAGAATTACTTCTACCATCTACAATCTGGTAAGCAACCTTAAAAGGAAGATTTTGGCAACCAATCTATTGATGAATAGGACGATTCGCAAAAATTCGTGGCTTTCGTGATTTAGCGGCTAAGTTAATTAACTATTTGATGGCATTGTGTAAAAGAAGAGCTTGATTTGAAACAACGAAAATTAGCACATAAGCTTATATTTGCCAAATAGTGTTCACTCTTTAACTGAATTGAATGAAAATTATTTATTTTCTTTTTCCTCTTTCACATAAAAGTCCTATTGGATACAGACTAATGTCCTCAACTAACATACAAGATACATTCAAATTATTATGATCACTGTGCATATAAACACATTAAATTTCACATTCATTTAAAACGATAAAAAAGTATCATGCTTGAGTGATTCTTTGCTTTCTAAACTTAAAAAGCATACCTCGCATATCACAACAAATTTCATTAGCAATACATTTCATTAAAATTGAAATAAAATGTAATCACTCGTACAGTTCCACAGAATATATTTCTTTAGTGACCAATGGTTTCAAATATTTAGTTCATCAAAACATACATGGGACCAAAATGGGTATTTGGAGACATATTGTAACCATAACATAGGTGGGGTTAGACAGTAAAGGTGGGTGGATGGTGGTTAGTTTGTTGTGATAATCAATGGGGGACATAGCGACAGTTTCTAGTCTGTAAATAAGGAAAGCAGAAAGTTTGCAAGAGNAAATTAACATCATAAAATACGAACCAAATTGCCGGAATGGAGTGAGACAAACTCTGTATATAAACAGCTTTAAATTCTCCTTTATGCGATGCTTTAATTTGTTTACGTTAGTTTGTTTTGTTAATTGTAACTACCTATTATTCCCGCCGAGTTTCTGGACCCAATTGAATTTTTAGCTTCGTCTTAACTCTTAACAACGCTCAATGATTATTCAGATCACACAGTAAACAATGGAATGAGTCGTAGTATTTCCTCCGTTCTTCTCAGCTCCATAAACAAAAGAGCGAATCCAAATTACGCCCTAATTTAATTTACAAGCTCTTCTCCCTCGTTCTCGCAACTCTGGGCGGTTTGGTAATAAAATGAACGAATTAGCTGCGATTAGGATTAAATTTAAATAGAATCAATAAGTAGAATAGAGAATTAGTACAAGGATTGCCACCCCTGCGGGTTTCACCCGAATATTCCACATTTTAGGACGAACTCCAAGCAAAAGAACCGGGAGAAGAGGAATCGAGTTGTTTCCTGCATTTTTCATTAAAATGTAACAACATGTATAACTATGTAAAATGTACAATACTAGATGTTTGATGCACCATAATCCTACATTTACATTGCCACTAGGTTGTGCACGAAGATCTTTGTACATTCATAAGCAGATGTTGGCAAAAAAACTTAAAATGGCGTTCAAAAACACAAGATTAAAATTTAATTACCAGGAGGAAGTAAGAGCGGTGTGGAAAGAGCAACATTTTGCTTGGCAAATTCTGGAAAGCGTAGTGATTTAGTGGCAGGAATTGCCTACAATCAATACTAGATGGAAGTAAAAGTCAGTAATAATTAAATCCGCACATCCAAAAATCAAAACATTGTAATAGTCTGGGGAAGAAATTCTAAACACTTTCTACAATTTTTTCCTTTCCGATTCAAATATAAGACGAAACATATATTATACTTTAGTTGAATTTATATGAAAATAGGTAAGTATTTTCAAGGAATCTAAAGACAGCAATCTCTCCAAACGCCTTCCATTATGGGTGAAATTCCACACTTTTCCGAGGGATAAAAGGGTAAGAAGATTGCTCCTTACAGAGAAGGTCGTTTAAATCAACTCTGAAGTCTCTTCCTGAGTAGTTCCTGCAACGCCACACGAATAATTCATAACAGTAATTGATTCCGTGAAGACAATTATCCGGCTGAAAGTCTGGCTCAAGGGACCTTTTGCTAGAGCATAAGAAATTCCGCCGTCTTAGCTAGCCCCATATTGCATCTGATAATGTCTCAAAAGAAGAGGATTCTCAGCGGATTATTTTCAATAGGAAATCTTCAAAAGGAAATCTCCAGAGAGAGTAAATGAAAAAGACGACTATGTTATTGCATCGAAAATTATGGGAAAATTCCAACGTTATTAATGACTCACATATTAGAGCCATATGACCACATTAAGTAAATTTATGTGCTCATACGTGACTTACAAGAATTTTCTACCCGAACTCGATTACTTGCTCGGAACTCAAAGTTTAACAATCTAACAATAAAAAAATGATGGAATCATATTTGTACTCGAGAGACCTTTTAAGGAGCGACGAAGCCCCAGCCAAATACCTAAAAATTAGTTTTTCTGACTGAAAATAAAACTTTCGGTCTGAGTTGATGTTCATTATGAAGAATCTTGAAAATTGAGGTGTTTTGTCATTAAAAATAACTCAAACCAACATTAACACAACGTCATTTTTAAATAACTTACTTGTAGAAGTTGAATTCACACAAAACAGTAGAAATAATACAAATTTAAATAGTGATTTACTTGATTTTCTACAATTTTTCTAACCGAAGTTACGAACACTTTAATTGAGCGCTGCAGTCATACCGATTTAACAATCTAAAACATAACGTCAAAGACAACAACTGCATTCTAAAATTATATATTACTGCTATTGTAGACAGTTGTTTGTTAGAACGCAGTATGGCATATACTTTGTAGGTATATGCCAAGTAAAAACTTATTTCATGTCCTTGGGAATATTCCTATGCACACATCTTAATATGCAAAGTTACATTTCAGCCTTTTGCATTTGTAAATAAACAATATAGAATATAAAACGTCACAAACCTATAAAAGCAAATATATATGCCTTCAAAGAACGTTAACAACTCTCCGCCCGGATGGGGCAATTGATCGTGAACGGAATTAGCTATTCCCACGCAACCTACTTTACTGTAATACTCTCATTGATTCTACATTGATACGGTAACTTATCGTTTATAAAAACAATAAGTCACCGTTAGTTGTGTGAGAAGAATTAAAATGAGTAAAATTAAGTTATTGTGACTATCGTGGAAACAACTGAGAGGATTGATACATATTTGTACCTCGATACTAAAAAATCGCTGATATCGTTCAGATCGAACGCTAAATACCAGTCACTTTTCGCCGAAACAGAAAAAAATGACAATGACACCAAGCGTAATCTTCAAAATTTACGATATCTGATAAGTTACGCTACTTTAAAAGTTAATTATCTATATGAAGAGGAAACCGCAGCTTTAAGAGAGGCTGCGGAGTTTCATCACCCACGACGCGCGATAAAAATATCGAAAAGAGAGGAAGTGGCGATTTAAGGAGCGCGCGAATATCCTAAGATAAAATTGGCTCGTACATCTAAAGCACAGTGCGGTTCACTTATGAAGCGTTAACCCCTCCAGTAGATGGTCCGTAAAATATCTTCAGCGGATGGCCTAGCACTCGATTGCTCATCGATCCAAAAACAAGAGGTAAATAGACCTCATTATGCATGACCTATTTGCAAAATTTTCACGAGGAGTTTACAAAATAATATCCGCTAAATTTTTATCAAATACTAACTCACTTATTGCATATACTTATGCTACCTCGAAGAGATGACTGCATTCAGAGATTGAAGAAAACAACTGACTAGGATGCACTCACCTGAAAGAAAGAAAGAAAGAGGCATTAATAATCAGTAGCTCCTCTGCAAGTAGTTGATACTAGGACTACATTGTTAAATTCTACGGAAAACGGAGATTAAATAGAGAGGTAGTTCGAGGAATGTGAGAAGCACTATTACACTACTACGTAATCAGGTGATCAAAGACAAATGCAACAAAATGTAACTGCTATGGTTCTACTCTTTTGAAAGAGATCGCTAATTTTTTTGGAAATAAGTAAACCTGGGGAATAACGATGAGGAATACATTTGCGCGTAATAGAGTTCGGCTTAAAAAAATGTTCGTTTCGAGTCCCAGTTATGTCGGCCTTCTTCTGCTTTTTCTTGAGAACTACATCTTATTCTTCCATAATAAAATATTAATATCCATAACATCTCGCCTACGTACGTGAATTTCAAAAAACAATAAGTTTAGATATTAATCGTTTGTAAAAAAAAACGACAAGTTGGAAGAAAAGTCATTCTTAGTATAGGACCCTCGTATTATTTTGTGCAAATATTCAGGTAACTAGAAGCATGATTAGAGGTGATTACTTAGTTGTAAATGTAATTACCAGTAAATTCTGCATTCACGCCTTTATATTCTAAGGTAAACCATCTGATAGCCTTATCTGTAAACTTTATACCTCAAGAAAAATCCTTAAATTAAACGATCGCTTCAGATACATCCAACGACATCTTCATCGAAAATTATTAGTTTGAGAAATAATCAAATATTATGCACATGGAAAACAACAGTTATAATGGTCTCCACAAGTGAGTAAACTACGTCATCAATAGATGAACTGCCAAGGAAAAGCAACGACTCGACTACATACCTACCCGTCTTTCGGCGTGTGGCAGGGAGAACCCCTGGGACATACACTCAACAACTCAGAATAGATGGTAAGAGTTAAACAAAGACCACCTTCTATCAAGAAGCAATACACTGTATGATACGAGAACGTCAGGTCGATAAATAAAAGCTGCGAATGAAAAGAAGTTTCACAGAAATCGATGGTCTGGCTTCGACGTCCATCGACATTGGAACCTACAAAGGCTTTTGCCAGTAGCGAAAAGGTTTTGACTGTTTCGAAGAGCGGCGAACAAAGAAGCTTCTGACATGCGAAAATCTTTATAAGAAACGCTGGATCCCGAGCTTCTGTATCGAAATAAGGCTAAATCATAAATGAAGGTGGAGGAATCACTAATGACAGCACACTCGAGGATTAAAACACTTGTTTAACAATTTTCTACCTAAATCAACAGACAGGATGCTATTCATTCGCAGTAAAGCTTCCCAAACTGCGACCCTTTAACATTAAGCTCACTCTCCGCTTCCGGAAATTCAAATCTGACCTCGGCATTGAATATGTCTCTCTCCTCGTGTTTTGTAGCTATTGTGAACAAATAGAAAAAAAATATATTGAAATGTAGCTCTAGAACAAAAAACTACATTCATCAATTAAAAAATGGAAGAAAAATTATAAATGACGCAATATCGAATGGTGGTGGGTTGATAATCACGAATTTAACTTGTTTTCTCGATGTGTTTCCAGCAGCTAGAACGGTGACCTGGGGAGAATGAGTATTCTGTAGCCATAACTTTTAAAGATTTTTCAAACCAAAACAAGCTGAGCATTATAGAATATACATTACATTCGATCCGGTTAAAAGAATACATGAAACATTTATGATATAACTTTAAATTTGGCAGCTCGACTTGAATGTAAAGAAGTGCGTAACTATGTCTTTAGCGCATTCTTCCAATATTACTCGCACACCGTATCATCCTAAGGAGTTCGTGAGACATTATAAATACACAGGAATTACGCTCAGTTGTAGTTTTTCCTTCAAAGAGCATATTCGAAGCGTAGTAGGAAACGGGATACAAAGGTTAGCCAGTAGGATTCTGAGGGAATGTTCATCAAGAGCAAAGGAAATAGCGTACTTTTCCTTAATTAGACCTCTCCTCGAGTATTGTTGTGCAATTTGTGATCCTCACGAAGTAGGAATTAGTCTTTGGTCTTGAGATGGTTCAACGTAGAGCGGTTAGGTTTGTCAAGGGCGACTTTAGATTCGACAGTAGCGTTTCGTTGATAGAATCCATTGGGTGGACTTCGCTTAGAGATAAAAGACTTGATTACCGATGTAAGCTTTTCGAAAAGTTTGTCACAGCAGATCTTATCGACGAGATAGCTGATGTTGTTATTCCGGTTAGCAACGTGCGCGAGCTCCGAGAGAAAACTAAGAAGCGATTCAGGGAAGTAATTTCCCGGACGGAGAGTTACTTCTGGTCGTTTTTTCCCCGGTAGTATCAGAGAAGCTAATAGCAGGTAAAGTGTGAGAAGATTATCGTTGTTTTACACCCCCTGCCACGCGCCACTGGCGGCTTGCGGGGTTTAAATGTAAATGTAAATTTAAATCAGCCTATACTCAAAGCTTAAGCCGAACTTCGAGCATTAACAAAAATATCGCCGCTAGGTGTCTCAGAATGTCAGATGTGAGATTCTTACTTCATAAATATTATTCTTGATATACGGCATAAAATTCAAATCAAAAATCAAATGGTTGGCAATGTCCAAGGAAGAGAAAATCCGTTGAATTAAAAAGATTAACATGATTGAGTCTTTTATACTAAACAAGGGTATTGACTTTTTAGAGGTTGATACTAAGCTATGGATCTAGCAGCTTATTATATCCTTAGAGAAAAAACAATTATGAGAAATTATGGTAAAGTTGAGTTCCAAGCATTATAAATGCAGGACAGCAACTGAAACACACCTATGAGTTTTACTTAATCGAAGAAGGAAGCAATACAAAGACACTTGTACTGCTGATGCATAGAAAATAAGATGTAATACTTCTAAAAAAAGCGTCTACCACTATTTAGCGAAATTTTATAATATAAGTCATCCGACTTTTTCAAGCCCTGAAATTTTAGGCTTAATTCTTTTAATATTCAAATTAAATTGACTCCTTATTCCGTAAAATAGTAGTAGTTTTTCCTTCAAAGAGCATATTTTACGGCTTAAGGAGTCAATTTAATTTGAATATTATTCTAACAGCCGTGTCTCTTTCTTTCCATTAATTCTTTTACTTTTATCCATAATAACGAACCCCACCCATCAAATCATTCAAGCCATTCGCTTGTATCGACCAAAAACATTCACCATGTTCGTAACAGCTATGATAGGATCCTAAAAGCTTCCGCTGACGGGGATGTTTACAACAGTTTCCCTGAGTCGGCTGCCTTCTGGGAACGGCAAATGAGTTACGCTGACATCGCCGAAGATGGAGTCACTCGATAGCTTTTCCCCAAGGAGGAGAAAAGGGCCTTTAAATGCTCACAGCGAGGAATCTCATGTTACCGAGCAATCAACCAATTGAGCGCATATTCATCACAGAAGTCGACCGATGGGACCATTTCTCAATTTGCATTTCCATTAGCAGCATCACGGCATGTAGATCCAGTCCCTGTCGATTCCAAATCAACCATGCATATACAACTCTAAAATTACCCATATTTCAGATGAAATAGAGAGAAAATTGCGCTGTCATCGCATGCTCGAGAATCGAGAAAATAGCTAAACTAAATTATTTATCGAGGGTACGAATTTCCATAACTGCATAACGAAAGGATTGAGTAGAAAATAAATATGATTTGCACTTTTTCCAAAAAAAGTATACAGGAAAATGGGTAAGGGTGACTTAGCGCAAGATGGTGCGCACCCAGGAAAAATCCCAAGGAAGAATGGACTTGAAAAAAGTCTGACGGGACCGGGAATGGCTTGGAGAAATGTTCTGCCGGGATAGCTCAACGGACAGAGCACCCGACCGGCAATTGGGAGACCCGGGAAAAAAATATATTTAAAAAATAAACACACGACCAGGTTTCGACGAGAAATGGTCAACATCAGGTACAAATTATATTTATTTTTTACGTGATGGACTTCCACAAAAGGTCTCCTGAGACTGTGAATTTTATATGAAAGGATTGAGGGTAGTATCCATTTGATAGAACTAACAAAGAAAGAAATTAGTATCAGAAAGGTATTAATACATAGAATAAACCGCGGACGAAAAACATTGACTTATAGCATAAACAGCGGACTGAAAAACGTCTTTTACGTTTGTTATTTTTGATTACGCTGATCACTCTTTATAATTTTCTTCTGTTCGCTTCCCTTTGTTTTATTCTATATTAAATCAATATCTTTTCATTTAAGTATCAACGTGGATATATTGTTTTTTTCAGGGCTTGTTGCTGACAGTTTCTTTTTTCTTATCCTTCCGCCTTATTAAATTTTAGTTGCTACTGTCAGTAGACCTCAGGTTTTTCGCGCCCCACTTCTCGTGGGCGTTTTCCTGCAGGGTTTCCTTTATTTCCTCTCAAGTTCAGTCTTAGGTTTCTTGAAGCCTTATAATATTTCCCTTCTTTTGTTGATGTTTCTTAGTTGTATCTCCTAAAAGCTATCACTTTCTTTTAAATATTCAATGACAAAGGGTTAGATATAAGAATGGACTAGGAAGTCTCAATCTCGCCCTCCAGTGAACATGATTGTTATTATTATTATTTAAATTAATATATAATTGTTTCACCATGTACAATTTTAAGCATTTAAGTTCGTAATAACTTCTTTGTTTGAAAGGTACCTTCTGAAAAGCCATTTTTGGCTTAACAGGACCTATAAAGACCATCATTAGATCTAAATATTAGGTATATTTGAGCCATTCCCGAAGTGCGTTCCTTCAAGGCGAATTTAAGTAAATTGTATTAATTGTTAACTTAATTCTGTTAAGGTTGGCTGACTTTCTGTGATTCGTGATGGTATCCATTTGGTTATGAATCATGAAGATGTATTTCTTCATGAGGTGTGATGAAATTTGTAAAGGTTGGATTGTGTATATGTCTTGACTACTGTCAGACGGAGGGTTTCCGAGGGGTTTCCTCCCTCCTTGGGCAAATTCCTGGCAGATATCGTGTTCTCCCCTCAACTTATACTGACCGATCAGAATGAGGACTATTTATCTTTTACTTGACTATGTACGACTGTATTTTGCTGTTTGCTGTTGACTGCTGTATGTATTCGTATATAGTATGTAATGTATAACCACTGCCACCAGATGTTTAATCTACTTGTAGTGTTTCTGTGATAATAATAATAAATAAGTTTAATATGCAAAACAATTATTTTTTGTTAAAACACTTGTTTCCTATCTACAGTACATTTGAATGTGATAATAACGTTGTAATATATTATAATACAGTTTGTATTATTATTATATTTTAATTCTCCCTGCACCCTGATTTGAGAATAAATTAAAGAAGAAAAATGTCATTTACAACGAAAAAGTATTCCTCGATAAAAATTCTGAAAACTCTATTCCTTATGCCCTACTCCCCAGCCATGATGCCTGGGCGCATTCCTTTTTCCTTGGCAGGACCCAAAGCTTGAGTAGATTTTCAATCGCCAACTGACTGATAAATCGTTGTAAATACTGAAATTACATCACAGAAAAATAAAATCATCGGAAACAACAACTATCGGAGAAGGCCAATCATGCCACGCACCACTAATACGGCAATGCAATATCCACGAGGAAGTACAACACGGTTTTAAATAAGCTTGAGAGAGTAATTGACATTTAAATTCGAGAAATGTTCTTAAAATCCTTGAGAACATAAGTAGAAGAAATGGGCGAAATGTTATACTTCGGAGGGAAATGAGTTCGACCTTTTCCACTTGTCCCCAGACTAAATTGCCTTCCACTGGCTAATAAATAGAGGAATATTTATAAAGGTTGAGGACTATGTAACTAATATATCGGAGTGTTTTTCGTGACACCATTTCGCTTTATTAATAACATTTGAAAAGTGCCCCAACAGCATCAATAACACCTTTCACCATACTTTAGATATATGATTGATTTAATGGAAAATAACGTTTCATTTACTGACGATAAATCAGTACAAAATCACTCCAACGTGACGGGGTATACAACCAATAAATTCTTTCATTCTCGTTTCCAGCCACAATAGCGCGTAGTCACTATTCGGCGATAAATCTGGTTCACTTGGCGATATTCTAACGTTGTAAATGGGGTAATATTTTAAGGGTACTAGCAATAGAGTGGTTTTCCGATGTATCCGCTTAAAAATAAACGAGCTTGCTACACGAATAAAGGCTTCGTCATAAAAGTACACGCTCTGAGGAATAAAGTTACAACGGATAATCAAAGTGGCGGAGGGATTTGTCGGGAAGGTCGGCACGTTATTGCTCACCATAACTCAACTCCAGTATTAATTAATTGAAGAAGGCGGTAGAGGGGGGCACCGTCGTTCGTTACGGCAATTACGGGAGGACGACCTATTTATCCATTCCTAGCACACATTTCATTAAAAAGGTCCAGCCGAGGTCGAAGGAGATGGGCGATTGAATTTTCACGGGTAAGATTAAAAGGGGTCGGTAAAAGGCGGCCTTAATGAATGTAATTTTAAGGCGATCGCTCAGAGCGGGAATGAAGTGGTATAAACACGACTCCTTAGGAGCCGTTCGTCATGAAAGTCAATTCGAATGTTGGTTTCATTTTCGTAAAAGCGTAAATTAAAATTAAAGGTTGTGACGACGATGCGACCAAAAATCGTGTATTTTTATTCGCAGTTTAGATTTCTTTGAGAAAGATTTCACTTCAAACGAGTGAAGATATGTACGTCTACTCGAAGACACTTTTGTGTCTAGATAGAGCGTACAGCCGGAATATCTCCGTGTAGACGCATCGGTAGACTGTTGTTGCTAGACCTGAAGGGAATGTCATCGGTCTTTCTGCAACTCTCGTGTGGATAGCGTTATTCTAGAGCCACGTATCGCTCTAGCGTAGGTTTCAGCCAGCTGAAACTTTTTACCGGTACTTCTTTCCACTCTACGTATGATAGAGATGGACTCGTTGTATGTTCAAATCGTTATTCAATCTTAATTAAAAACATTTTCTTTGGATATTGGCAATCGGGACGCAAATATGCAAACATCTCTTGAATTTCCTCTGTGTCATTTCCCCTGTGTCAAGATTATAACTCGAAGATTTCCGTCTGTTATTCTTATGGTGATATGAGCAGTTACCCTTTTCCTGTTGCCGGGTTCATAGAGATGATGATTTACTCGATGCATCCTTAAATATTTCCAATTGGTATACTCCAGTTATGGATAAATAATATACATACTTTACTTTGATCTCTTTCGGGGATCAAAGAATACAAATTTTAATGCGTAGTTTAAGACCTCAGTGTCAGGGTCAATTCCTTCGGATAATTTATTTTTCGAAAATATAATAACATATATCGTTAATCTTTCAAAACCAAAAATGATATTATTTTCCTTCGTCATCACAATATCAATGGCAGTGAGATTTAGATCAACATTTGACTAGCCATCTTAGATTAGCTGATGGCGGAAGACAAAACCATGAACGGTTGCAGTTTTTTCCAACAAGGATGATGAAGTGTGCCTGTCAAAATACATAATAATATGTAGAGAATAACCCGCTAAAATACAAGAAGAAAGACAACTAAAGGCGAACTCTGAAGGAGTAACGAGAACTTTACACGATAAATGCATTGCAAAAGGTGATGAATAACTGATGAGACCTTCTGCATCAAGTATGAAGCATTACATCGCAACTCGAGTGAAATTCAAAACCAAGAGAAAGTTGAATGACAAAATATCATCCCTGATACAGAAGGAAAATACTAATCATCCAATTATCCCTACGTACTTATGAGGAATCGAAAAAAAAGGAACAGTCGAGGTAAAAGGTAAGATAATCGATTTATAAGCGGAACGAAATCCATTTCGAACTGGTTTTGAAACCAGTTCAAAAATTTACGCAAAACAAAACAATTCTTCGATGATTCCGTACTCTTTTTGGGGGAAAAAGGCGAGCTAATTCATCACGAGACGTACTCCAAGCACATTTTGGAGGATGAAACGGAAATATTTTTTACACATTTTCACTTATACATACCTAAACTTTCATATACAAAATCTTTACAAGTAGTAGGAATAGAAAATTAAAAATCTTACAAATTAAAAGATTTTACATTTTGAATTCATCAAAATAATATGACCTTAAATGACGTTAATGCGAATGCTTGCCGGGCAATTGAATGCATTCCACGTATTTAACGTTTTCATGAGCAAAATACCGAAGCTTTTGGCATCGTCAAACCGAAATGAATTCATTACGTCTATGAGTATGGGAAATAAAAATTCAAACTCTAAATTATGTGATTTACAAGTATCTTCAGCTAGTCATCATAAAACTGAATTGCAAGCTCCACAGCGATTGAAAAAGAGTCAATGGAATAATTAAGATAATCCGCCATGAGAGCGGAAAGCGAAATATGTCAATGAAAAAATTCTAACGAATGCCCCTTTTCTGTACATAGTAAATGATCTCTCGTTCCAAAACAGATTCTCCCAAACATACTTCTGTAATAATCACGGTTCTCACAAAGGTTAGAAACAATTTGTTTGGTTAATTTCATTCGTCAGATGTGTTTTCATTAATTTTGGAATCGGAAGCACTAACAGACGTGAATTATCCTTAAGGTATTTCCTAGTGTACCCCTTGCCGTGATAAGTTATCCTAAATATTTTCCTAACAGTGCGATATCCTGTTTTCCGAGCATTCATGTTGTCTGAAATTATTAAAAAACTTTCGTCATGCATTAATTGTTTCATACACAACTTACCTTTCTAGAATAGATATTCATACACTTGCCACGTACACCGTAAATAAAGTGAATCGCTAAGCGGATTTGAAAATTATAGGAATGATCATCATTGTTTTCTGACAGGTGTGAGATTTTATGCCATACCTATTCAACATTACTTTCTTCTGTAGCCTTCAGAATCAGATAACACCCTTGATCACTCCTTAGCTCATCTATCAACCGAAACTCCCTCCATCCAGCTGCTATTTCTCTTTTCTTCTGAATCCTTGATCATGCAATCTGTCTCGGACTGTGCTCTATTCAATAATCTTTCTTTCTCCAGAAGATGTAACATATATTAGGATCTTTCCAATTTCTTTCACACCTGATTTGGGATCACTTAGATCCACTTGTTTATACATTACTCCATTTGCGGAGAAGGTCGATATAAAGTAAGTGAACTGAAAATTGTTTGAGAAATTATGTTCTCGAGAGTGGCATTAGAGATTGTTATGCTTCTCACTGCTATTTCGAATTATTAGATAGGAAGTAAAAAACCAGAGGCTCCCGGATAGCCAAGTGGGCAACGCGATCGAATACGGTGAAAGCGGTCCAGGGTTCGATTCCCGGTGGGGGTCTACGTGCGAAATGACCTCAGCTGTCGAAACACTTTTAAAAGTACTATTACTACTAAAAAATCAGGAAGATGTAGCACTATAGTATTAAATACTACTACTATAAGTGGTTGTGAGGAAGTAAGTTAGAACGGTGCACATAGTCCTTGCTACAAGCCGAGCTAATTTGTAGAAGTTGATGTTAATATTAACCCACCAAGCTTACCAAAAGTACCAAATTCTTATACAACCACACAAAACTAATTCAACGTAGTTTATTCCAATTACTTAAAAACAGTGATGGGATCCACTCGTGTTCATTGATATATCGATTTTCACGGGTTATATCAACGAACCTTTATGCGATAAGGATATCTCGGACCTAAGAAAGTAAACTTTTGTGAGAAATAATTATTTTCGAATAATTTTACGAAATAAGATCACGGTTCAAAATATTCCTTCGAAATACATACTTACTAATATGCCAAAAGAAAATATTTACATTTCGTAGGATTTCGCTTTGAATCCACTAGTTCCAAATATGTACATGTATAGTGAGCACATACGATACCTCACTAAATTAGTATTGCTTTGTGAGAATGCTATCGAATTTCACGGATAGAATCATCGCTGTGCGCTCACATGAACATAGAAAAGCAATAACCAACTTCTCTTCAATTTGGACGGCATTCGCTCAAACTTCAGCAGCATATCAACGGCTAGATATCCATCCTTCTATTAAAGGAATCAAAATCGATGCGCGCGTTTACTCCACCGAGATATTTTCGGAACAATAAGTCACAGGAGACTGTGCAATGTAGAACTTCTACACCGTGCTCGGAATGAGAAATTTTCGCTCAGAGTTTGATCCGGCAGCCGCTAGACGTCGCCTCGTTATTTTCCATTGTTCGACAAAAGAGCTGACGGGCAGAATCCGAAGGATGACAACCCAAATAGGTTTCAAATCGGATTGCTCTTTTGTTAAGGCCCCTCTTTAAGTCCCCCTTTGAAAGATGGCGACAGGAGGAGAGGGGTAAATACTTCGGAGGAACTCACATGCAAAGACGCAATAAATCAAGCCTGTGCTGGAACTCTAAGAGGACTTGAAGACGGTGCTGTCGGTAAGAGAGTTCGTTTAATAGCCGCTCGCACGCCACCGAACAATCGCGAAGCGAAATTGCAACGATGGAGGTCTGGAAGGGGTATCAACTATGCTATAGGCAAATTAGTAGAGGAATTTTAACTAAGAGCGAATAAACATGGAGTGTAAGTAAATTAGTCCCAGGATCGTGCGAAATTACGTCCTCTGTAGGAGAAAAAATGGTCGAAGAGAAGGTGGAACTACGACTACCATTAGGGTAATTGAAAATATCGCATGATTCGAGTGGTTAGGAGTGAGGCTGGAAAACATTTTCTTTCTTATTTGTGGTGGTTTGCCGTGAGAAAATTCTTTCCATCATACGGTTTTATGGCTCATTTATCATTCACCCACCGTAAAGCTAATCTGGACAGTCAATAAAAGGGTTTCCTCATTGGATTAGGGAACAAACTTACAAGGCTAAAGGGAATAGAAATACGTATGCCTACGGATGCACAAAGAGGTCAATATCTTGATTTTTATTTAATTTCTGGCAATTAACACCCATTACACTAAAAGGAGCAGATATTATTATGAAGTACTCATTTCACCGTATCAATATAATCGTATTCCTGATGTTGTCCAATGCAAAGGGTTTACCAAATTGGCGCTTACGCCTCCCACAGTCATTTTTGCACCCCACACTTTTCTCAAATACTAACTCAATTAAATCGATAGAGCTAAAAAAATGAGATCTGGTCTTATCTCTTCCTTTAGACAAATTTCGTTAAAATATGCACAATGTATTTTAATACTCTTGATGCTGTTTACAATTCTGACCACTATTCTTCTGTACCTCCGTATATCTAAGGCCCCGGTCTTTTTCACCTTTACCATCCTCTAATTCTCTGTATTTCACAGGCTTTACCACCTTTGGTGGTCCTTACTGATCCACATATAGAGTCTAGCTTCAAACAAAAATCTGCAGAAACATATATCATGTATTCCATCGCAATTTCATTATTGGTTCGATAACTCATTTTCAAAAGGAAAAACGTTCTCGCTTGAAACTACATTTTTGAACGATGGCGCACGGAATCACTGGTCATTTTAACCCCCAAATAGCAAAAAAAAACATCTATTATATACGAGTTATCACGTCTTACTTTGATAACCGTTGCTTCATCTAATTTAATTTTTCTCAACTTTAGAATTCGTTAATGAATTCATGACACTCATATCATAGCGAGTTCTCTTTTCTTTAAAACAGCAATCAATTATCCAAATATTTGATTGGTGATTAAAATTAGTAATCGAAAATAATTCAATTTAATCCTTTTATTCAAATATAATGAGATAACATCTTTCATCTGTTAGCTTTATTCATGGTTCTGAGTTATCTGTCCAAAAAAAATATATTTAAAGCGCTATCGTCGGATACTTCTTACTGAAAAGTTCACCCTGCGGGCATGAAGGGCATCAGACTTGATGAACAAGTTTTTTTTTAATACTGTGATTATGTAAAGTCTAATATGTATTATATATAGAGGCTTCTAAAAAGAAAACATTAGCCAACCACAGTAATTTTTATCTGATATCTTCGAAAAAGAATGAAATACGCGTGAGATTCGGGCCGAATTAAGATTTCCGGACTGCCATACATATTTTACTGAATATAATTTATCATCAAAAATTCTTAAATTTAATCCTATTATTCATACATAATGATATAACATCTTTACATCTACCAAGGTATAATTCTATGTACGTCGATTAAGTAGAATACCCATGAGAGGTGGAAATGTTAAAAATCTCCAAAAATTATCAATCGTAAATGCTTGAAATCGGGATGAATAGCATACATAAAAAGAGGGTAACGCTGATGATAACATGAATACGTTGAGCTTTATCAAAAAGAATAAATATATAAACTAATCTATAATCTATACTTTCAGGCAGATAATACTTATATATTTTTCACCTTCAAAGATAAATTCTAGGTCGTCAGCTTTGATTTCTCAGTTTATATCAATGAATGAATGGACGGACGGATTAAATCTAAAATCCGTTTATTGAAAGATGGCTTAATAATGTGTAGAGGAGGAAAGGGGGAAGTTCCGCGTGCACTGAAACGCACCTAAAATACTCTCAAACTGGATCAAAGGAAAGCAGACTTGAATACTAATACGCATAATTTTACGCGCGTCCCATTTTCGAATAAAAGAACTTAATCCATCCTCTCCGTAAATTCCAATTGAACGTAGGAAGTACTTCTGATCACTTCAAATACTTTTGCGTTGCTCTAGACTGAAATTTTAACTCGGAGGATCAAGGAGATTCAACAGCGGCGAAGGCATGAATAGGGCGTAACTTTACACGAAGAGAGATTTTTGAGGCAAGAGCAGGAAAACGAAGGAAATTGACTGTGAATACGCATATTTTAGATGAGAGCGGCTTTCACGATACCTTTAGACAGTTCTGCTGGCTTTTGCTTCTTCATTTTCTATCAGAAAATACTTTCCATGTTAAATCCTTAAAAAAAACTACACGAAAAATTCTACTACCTAAAATATTCTACGTCGCGGAATTAAATCAAAAACGAAAATTCAAATTTCATTTTAGTATTAATCTATCAAAAACATTCATTTTTAGAACTTCTGTTTTTTTTTAACATACGTCCTTTTGAGATTATAAATTATTACAACATCCACCGTATTCACGGGATTTGGCCCCCAGTGACTTCTTTCTATTTCCAAACTTGAAAAAATGACTCGGCGGAAAACGGTTCACATCAAACGAGGAGGTCATCACCCAAACGGAAGCCTATTTGAGGACCTTCCGAAATCCTACTTTTTGGACGGCTTAAAAAAGTTAGAGAAACGCTTGGAAAAGTGTATAGAGTTAAAAGGAGATTATGTTGAAAAATTTAAAAAATCTACACAAATTTAAAAAAATCTTTTTCTAAGGAATTATTGAACGACCCTCGAAGAAAATACTTTTCATGTTAAATTTTAAAAACTACCTAAAATACTCTACGTCGCGGAATTAAATAATAAACGAAAATTTTCATTAATAGAATTTCTGGTTTTTTGTGACAAACGTCCTTTTGAGATTAAAAAACAGACCCAA
This sequence comes from Ladona fulva, assembly GCA_000376725.2. NCBI lineage: Eukaryota > Metazoa > Arthropoda > Insecta > Odonata > Libellulidae > Ladona > Ladona fulva. Next base: position 310,439 of record KZ309075.1, on the reverse strand, counting down.
GAAGAGGAAATGTATTTAAATAACATCACCACAGTTAACTTCTTTAAATAAGTTATCCTAGGAAATTTATTTTTCAGCATTGGTGTGAAACGTGGACCTTGAGAAAGGAGTTCACCAAAGGACTGGAGGATTTAGAGATATGGGTGTGTGACGTAAAATGGGAAAATTACGTTGGGTAGATAGAAAAACGAACAAGGGATTGCTAGAGATAGCGGAAGAAGAGGGGATTTTGATTGAAGTAATAATGCGTCGAGGAGAAAATAGTGTGAGTAGGAAGTGGGGTATCAAGAAATGAACGGAAATGCATAAAGGCAGCTTACAGAAACCAAATGAGGATATGTACTTGTTGGATAGGTTAAATGATTTACTCAACGACAATAACCCAAACAAAGCCACCCTAATAGCAGGGGACCTCAATTTACCGATGGTTAGTTGGCAAGGTGTCACAGCGGGGGGCGGTAGGGCACAGATTGCAGTAGAAAAACTAATTAACGAAGTGGGTTTCGTTCAGGTAGTCGATTTCTCAACCAGGGGAGAAAACGTTCTCGATGTCTTTCTTTTGAGACCGAACAATATATTCGTCGAAGTAGAAAAAGTCCCAGGAATCAGCGACCACGATGGGGTATGCGTAGATATCGACTGGAAACCTCATGGCCCGAGATTGGAATTCTGTAATGTAGTATGGCAGTATAGGAAGGGAGATGCGAGCGGTTTCCAAAACTACCTAAAGGAAAATTTTGTTCCGTGGGTCGAAAATAGTCAAACTGTAGAAGAAATGTGGTGTGGATTTAAGACAATACTGCACGAAGGAATTAAAATAAATGTACCTTTTAAGCGACTTAAGAAAAACCCAGATCCCGAGTACTATAACAAAAATGTACGTAGATTAAAACGAAA
>KZ309075.1:243881-302688 GCA_000376725.2 Ladona fulva | reverse complement strand
CAAAACCTGAAGAGGATTTTTTCTTGGTTCTAGAAAATCTTTTATTGATTCCAATTCTTCGATTATTTATTTTTTTTTTATTAATTCATTATTTTCACTATTCATTCTCCTCTTGAGTCATCCGTAATTGTTTTCTCAAAATGATTGCAAACCTCAATTTCACATAATAATCTTTCCTAGATAAATCTTATGTATCAAACAGAAAACAACAAATAATGTTTTTGCAATAATAATAATAATGGTTGGCTACCTTCTGTTTTCACCCTTTAGATGCCGGGTGTGATGCACCCCTTGCACCCATAGTACGGCGCGGCTCTGCCTACATCTACATAAATACCCTGCAAGCCGCCCTTTCGGCGTGAGATACGGTGTGTAAACACCGGGCCACTTCTTTAGCTTGTCATTATCGCGTATTGTTCGCGGAAATAAAAGATCTTAAAACGACTTCTCTTAGCATCTATTCCTTTTATCTTACGCTTGTTCTTGGAACAGGCTGAAGTTGCAGTCAAAGCGTTAGAAATAGCCTCTCGCTCGTAAAAAGACATTCCGGAGGCGATGATGCAATAATTTTTCGAAATAAAGTGAGGGACCCATAGTCAGATAGCGNCAGTCAGCGAAGTGTCAATATAACACCCAAAGCTATTTGCAGTTTAGGAAAGACTCCTAAGAAATCTCTCCTAAAGATATATTACAAAACCTGAAGAGGATTTTTTCTTGGTTCTAGAAAAACTTTTATTGATTCCAATTCTTCGATTATTCATTTTTTTTCGATTAATTCATTATTTTCACTATTCATTCTCCTCTTGAGTCATCCGTAATTGTTTCCTCAAAATGATTGCAAACCTCAATTTCACATAATAATCTTTCCTATATAAGTCTTATGTATCAAACAGAAAACAACAAACAATGTTTTTGCAATAATAATAATAATGGTTGGCTATCTTCTGTTTTCACCCTTTAGATGCCGCTGTCCGGGTGTGATGCACCCCTTGCACCCATAGTACGGCGCGGCTCTGCCTACACATAAATACCCTGCAAGCCGCCCTTTTTTCGAAATAAAGTGAGGGACCCATAGTCAGATAGCGGATGAAAAAGTGCTCAGCACAAACTTTAAGAACACATGACTTCATCAAACTTTTGTGACCCGAAAATGAATCTTAAATTCGACAGATGTACCAGGTCGATTAATCAATTATTTCTAGTGGCAAGGACGTAACTAATTGTATAGATCAGAGGGAAAGTTTGCATAAACTTTATTTACCTACAAAAAGGGAGCACATATCAAGTCAATACATTCCTTGGCGGTCATACGTCCACCACAGCCTGCAAGCCGGAATATGACCCGCAGTCTGTCAATCTTGAATTTTTCGAAACAAATTTTGATCTCAGAAATTTGTACTCGTAAGAGAAACTTATCGAGCTCATTGCGCTATTGAAAGTAAAATTTTTTCTAGTGTAAGTATCGTAAACGAATGAGAACTTTTCGGCGTAAAGTAACTAAATAAAATGATTTACGAGGAACGACAAAATAAACGAATGCTTACATAGCAAAAGTTTTGTGTATTAGCAGAGATTCGTAGGATTGACATTTTAAGGTAACCCTCTGGAAAATACGGTTGGGAATCCCTTAGCTATCACTGAATATAATTATTTTGGGATACAAAAACCCGAATCCACGGTTGTTTAAAAGAATGCTTTGCTTATTCGAGTGGGCTCCATTGTTTTACTTTTTCCCATNACTACCTAAAATACTCTACGTCGCGGAATTAAATAATAAACGAAAATTTTCATTAATAGAATTTCTGGTTTTTTGTGACAAACGTCCTTTTGAGATTAAAAAACAGACCCAAGAAGAGGAAATGTATTTAAATAACATCACCACAGTTAACTTCTTTAAATAAGTTATCCTAGGAAATTTATTTTTCAGCATTGGTGTGAAACGTGGACCTTGAGAAAGGAGTTCACCAAAGGACTGGAGGATTTAGAGATATGGGTGTGTGACGTAAAATGGGAAAATTACGTTGGGTAGATAGAAAAACGAACAAGGGATTGCTAGAGATAGCGGAAGAAGAGGGGATTTTGATTGAAGTAATAATGCGTCGAGGAGAAAATAGTGTGAGTAGGAAGTGGGGTATCAAGAAATGAACGGAAATGCATAAAGGCAGCTTACAGAAACCAAATGAGGATATGTACTTGTTGGATAGGTTAAATGATTTACTCAACGACAATAACCCAAACAAAGCCACCCTAATAGCAGGGGACCTCAATTTACCGATGGTTAGTTGGCAAGGTGTCACAGCGGGGGGCGGTAGGGCACAGATTGCAGTAGAAAAACTAATTAACGAAGTGGGTTTCGTTCAGGTAGTCGATTTCCCAACCAGGGGAGAAAACGTTCTCGATGTCTTTCTTTTGAGACCGAACAATATATTCGTCGAAGTAGAAAAAGTCCCAGGAATCAGCGACCACGATGGGGTATGCGTAGATATCGACTGGAAACCTCATGGCCCGAGATTGGAATTCTGTAATGTAGTATGGCAGTATAGGAAGGGAGATGCGAGCGGTTTCCAAAACTACCTAAAGGAAAATTTTGTTCCGTGGGTCGAAAATAGTCAAACTGTAGAAGAAATGTGGTATGGATTTAAGACAATACTACACGAAGGAATTAAAATAAATGTACCTTTTAAGCGACTTAAGAAAAACCCAGATCCCGAGTACTATAACAAAAATGTACGTAGATTAAAACGAAAGGTTAGAAATGCGTATAGGAATAAAGGGAAAGGAATAAATTATTTGGTAAAATATAAAAAATTACTTCAGGAGCTAAATTCTGAAAAACGNATTTCCCTAAAGCTTAGTCAATTATTGAGATTAGTACAATATACCAACTAATCAGTTTTCTTGATTAATAAAATTAGAATGATAAATTCCCTCCTTAAGGCTGATTATACTTGTTGTATATGAAAAGTTTGACTATGAATGTGATCAACTACCAAAGTTAACTATTTAAAATTAATGCTTAAAACTACAAGGCTGTAGTGTTTGTATTTGATGAATTTTGGCAAGATTTTATGCTGTTTTTGATGAAGATTTGCTGTTAATGTTAATAAATGTATTTTCCAAAACTAATGCACCAAGAGCTTACCTAGGAAGCACACTGTTTAGGCAGTTGGATTATTTTGCAAAAATAGAAAGGCTTTACTCTATCAATGGAGAAATCACAGGTAATGCTTACAATATTTGTTTAAACTTCATCATTAACTTCTGGCACTTTTTTGAAAGGTGTGCCTCCTTTTGTAAATCAGCAAGAAAGTGTATTTTTAGCTTTTACACCTTCAAGCTCGTTTGAAATACATGCATTCAGTTTCTTGTGAAAGTTCAACTGGGATTACTTAAAGTAATAACAATGAGTTGAATTTGTACTCTATTTTACATAACATTTTTCTTTTCTTAAGAAGAGAGAGAGTATTATCTATTAAATGATATACTTACATTTTGAAGATAGGAAAAATGAGGTATCAAGAATGTTTAATAAATCAGCCATGAATTCCTCCATCAACTTGTATAAATGTAAATTAAACTCTCGTCTTTTTAGGCCTAATAATCAATATTATTCTTGAAACACCTAATTGTTATTAGATAAGAAAGAGCTCATCACAAGGCACTGTATTTTAGTGCTCAAAACCGTCTTGTATCCAACAGCTTTCCATAATTATTTTTCCTGCAGTGTTTTTGAGATGCACTCTATTACTTTCATATCATAACATTATTGTGTGTTTTAACCTCCACCACACATGTGGTATTCTCAACAATTTTGTCTGTGATAGACTTTGCATTATGAAATTCATTGCTGGCTTGATTGAACAATGTTATGTTTGACTGTTCAGTTATTTTGATAGCACATATATTTACTGGCATTGAAAGATGCCTCACTTTTGTTGTTTGAATGTGTCTTGGCAAATCAAAAATGAAGAAAATGTCATTCAACATTTGGCTTTTGTTGTAAGGTTTATTGCTGTTTAACCTATCTAATAAGAAACTAATCTTATTCCTTCTGTAAGGCCTACAGGTACATAAAGGATTTTTTTCTTAATGGGAAATAATTTGCTTCCATGCTTTTCATGAGTGTCAATTTGAATTTCTAATCCGTCAAGGAGGCAAGATGCCTGTGATCAAGTGTTTTATAAAGATTTTTTCCATTTTTAATGTCATTTAAAAACTTGCAAGGGGCATTTAATGGTATTGAATAAATGCTTGTTGCATACAGACTTCCAACAAACTTGTACATTATCCAGATGATAGAACTGCCATTGTATACAATTAACTAGTCTATAATTGTAAGATTTAGCTATCATTCGTACTTATTAAATATTTTAAGTTGTATACTGTACTTTGGTGAAGCATTTTGCTATTTATTTTTGTTTAAAACTTTCATAACTTACCGGTAGTACAATTGTTTTTTATACTCTTAGGATTCCCTGTCTATTTATGACTGTCTCCAGCGATTGATATTTTCTGTGTGCGGCAGTTGTATATGCCATTGAAGCAGTTTGAAAAATTACCCATTGTTAATATTGTAGTGCGCAAGGAATTACTAATTACTGTTAATTGAAAAGATTAGACTGGGCATGAAGTGACATTTTATTATAAAAAGGGAATACATATTTCTTTCATCATTGTGAGAAGTTGAGTGTTGTACTGAATTATGCAGTATCCAGATATATTATTTAACAGTTATGCGTGTCAAATAGAGAAGTGTGCTGTTTATAAAAATGACAAAGTAAATGCTTTATATGTTTGTACTCTGGTTATTACTCTGCACTTTTCATACTTTTGTGGAGCATTTGCACTGAGGTAAGGGTTAAGATTTGATCATATGTTTCAATGATGAGATTCTGTGTATTCTTCCATCCCATGTTTATATTTTTATGGCAAAGAATAAATTTAATTTATTGTGAATAGCAATGAATTATTATTTCTCAGAGATAACTTCATTAAAATGAAATTTTATTCAAAACTTCTTGGTGCACAGGGCCACCAAGGGAGGAGTGCACTGCACGCAGTGCTGGTGTCAGCAAGCACAGAGGCAACTCTTCAAATTTTGTTCACTCCATAGTAATTATTTAAATTTCGTAATGACTACAATAAAAAATTAAACTAAATAAATTTAAAGAATAGAAAACTAAAGAAAATATTAAAAACTTATATGTTGAATGCTTTGTTGGAATAAGTTAACTTTTCAGTATTTTGGGGTGTTGGAATGTAGCTAATATTGCACCTCCTACCCCTTCAGTGACATAACTTAGTTATTAAGTAATTTGAAGATAAAAATCTGAGTACAAGGAGAAAAAGATTGCTTCATTTACTTTTGGTATGGAATTGGGATCCCTACGAAATTGACGAGTGAAGAATTTTTAATTAGTAATTGCCATACACTGAGTAAGCAGATAAAATCTGGGTCTGAACTTTAATTTTTTTTGTACTTAAACAATTGTTACTGTTTTGCCTAATTTATCAAATAAATTGCGAGAATTGTGAATCAATTAACGTTGTAATATGCCTTGCCTGCGACAAAATAAAAACCATTTACTAAGCAACATCTATTTCTAACGAAGGAGGTATTAGTTAAGAATACAAGGTACCTACAAACTTTTTCTTCACTTTTGCATGGATAGAGGACCTGCTACCATTTCTTGATGAATGAAATATTTTTTATTTATATTTTGGCAAAAAGTAGAGGGTAACGTATCTTTCATTTAATTTTATCTCAGTCTCGTTCATGGCTGTCATAATATGAAAGGTAATCAGCATCATTAATTAAGGTTTCTCCCTATGGAATGCTACGAAAAGTACTTCTCGTAGAGTTCTGCTCCCTTACATGGACTTGTTCTGCTTAGAGCAATGAGTGAGGAAAGCAAGGGCAAATAACCTCACTCCTCTTATTGCCTAGTAAGCCTCATTTTCCTCTCTAAGCTCCTCATAGGTAATGATAGAGGGAATGATGTCCAACCAACCTTCGGGCTGAATACTTTACAGACAGACATGGGCAAAAGGACTAGAGAAGTGTCGAGACGGCTGAATATCTAGACTCGTCTCTGGGTTTTAGAATCTAGAGATCATTGCTCGCAGTTTATCGCTTTTCGAATACTTTTCAATCGCCAGGACCAAAAGCTAAGAACAATTATGATTCTACTTAGCGTCAAAAGTAAATATTGCGAAAGAGTCCACCAGGGAAAAAATCATAGCTCCTACACCTATTAACGTAAGTTTTATTTCAAGTGGGTGAAATAAACAAAAAGGTTGGTGGGCCTCTTCGCAATATTTACCGCATCAAAAATCAGGAACTACAGCCACGTAGTCCCCGTTACTAGGTTTGAAAAAGTTCTATCTGCATAACATTCAGACGTTAAGGGTTTGTGATGATTAAAGGCAAATAAGGTCTAACCTGGTGATACGGAGGCTACAGAGCAACGAGAATAGTACTAAGTTATAATACTAATATAACTAAGTTATAATAATAACTTATAATACTAAGGTATACAGTCTCTTTGCAACTGAGTTAACAGCTTGTACATCGGTAAACAGAGATCCCCGGGATCCCGGGATCACCGCACGCAGCGCAGCACAAGAAACGTAAGAAATGACGGTAGAAATTCATAAAGTTTTAGCGGGAAGCGCGGGAAGGTATATTTCCTCAGTTTTATTTACGTGTGTCGATGTTTCGGAAGTAATTCAAGTTTCTTCATTTTAAAGATTCATGCTTATATCCCTTACAAAATGCCTTCTACATCCCACGGCAACTCTCCTGCTTGGATTTCATGTCTGAAAGGCGGTGAAGTCGGTAAATTATTAGCAAATATCTCGGTATGTATGCATTGGAATGTTTTTAATCGAGTAATTGTAACTATCGATCAATAGCATTTCATTTACTACTTAAAATTTCTTTCATAATAATATACCATGAGATGTATGTTCGGCCTTTTTAACTTAGGATTTTTTATATTTAAAGTAAATTCAGTCAATGACTTTGCAGGAGCTAAATGTTGTTATTTGAGAATTTTCATTCCCCCTTATGAATAGGTATTGTAATGCCTGACAGGTTTTAATGAATTTCACCGAGTTTTTGTATCATTTGAATGTTTTCTTTGAATAATGCTGTTCAATCTTCCCAACATTTTAGAATTCTATGCTTTCGCTTTTGTAAATCCCTGTAATAGTTAATCGTCCTTGTTAGAAAACAAAAAATATTTTGGTTGTATCCCATATCGACCATTTGTGGGAGGTGCTATTGTTTGTAATATTTTTGTGGCCGAACTTTCTCATTATTTGGGGATTATTTTGATGTGATATACCCTTAAGATCTGATTAACAAATCTAGCCTAGTTTTATTTAAATTCCTTTAGAAACTAAACGTTAGTTTTTTTTGCCTTTCAGTTCATAGAAGAAATCGAAAATGGAGTGAGTGATTCCATAATCATACAATCACTCTGTATCATCTCCTCCAAGATATACCAGATGAAAAAGGTTCCCAAGGAAGAAGTCTTTGGAGATTCCAATGTAGAGGATATTTTCAATATCAGCAAGCTTTTTTGTATTGCAAGCGGGAAAGCAAACTTCACCGAGTCTCATTTAAAAAAGTTCTTTATATCTTTGTACCATATCATCAGCCTCTTCTTGGATGAGGTATTTATTTTTTATTGTAATATGTGGTGATCTTTGAGTCATACCGTAACTATAAATTTATGTATCTTTTTCAGGGATTATATGATTGTGCATTAACACTGAAGGACTTCATTTTTATTTTTGGCTTCAGGAAAGAATGTTTTTGTGGAGACAAAACAATTGCCACTTCTTTGTCCAACTTATTTTCGAGGTTTTGGAATAGTAGCTTTTCTTGCGAGAAAAATGGAAGTGAAGAACTTGTTGTTGATATGAGGTTTACTGCTGTTAAAATTTTCTGTTACACAGGCTCAAAATCCTTGGCGCTGGTGTCTGACCGTTTCATGTTGATCTCTCAAAAGCACTTTTTCCAAAATAAAAATGATTTAATTGAAGAACGCATCTTTTGCTTATGTTCCAATTTACTGATGATTGTGGTTGAAATTGTGAATGATACTCTGAAGTTAGAAGTCTGTGATAACAACTCAGTTGTGATGGAAGACTCCTTTGTCAAGGTCTTTCAACCGTTTTGTCAGATTCTAACAGAAGTTGTCAGAATTTACAATCTGTTTGGGAAAGGAGTTGAAGGATTCAAAGTATGCAGTGGTCATTGTGATAAAATTTCAAATGATGGTAAAAGTGCACAATATTTTTGTAATTTCCTAGATGTTTTGCAAAATATTTGGTGTGTGACAATTAATTCTTTTGAGAACAGAGTTGAACCAGGAGACAGGCAGTTAAACTTTAGAACTATTTACTTAAAAGTATGTGGAATTCAGAATAGTGGTGATTTCCCTTTGAAAGGTCATGAATCAGAAGTGAACATTGATGGGATTACATTCAGATGTTCAAGTTATATTAAAGTCACTGAAGCTATATGTGAGGCTTTTGTTGATTTAATTCCTAAGACAAATGAGATTGTTAGATTAGAGTCAAGTGAAAGAGATTGTTTGTATAAGCTTCTTAGACTGAGTTCAAGACTTAGTTTAAGATCCAAAAATCATGCTTCATCCTTGAAGGCCACGGCAATGTTGTTAAGATATGTTATACAAGAAATGGATGAAGTTCTTGAAGACAAGGCCATTGAAAGAACAAAGAATCTTGTAGCTGAAACAAAAGATGCATTGGACTTTGGATTGCTAGTTGAAGAAAATATGTTGATTGATCTCTCATTCAAAGAAAGATTTGGCATAAATTCATTTGGTAAGTAGCAATGTTTTAACTGTCTTAGAAATAACAAATGTAACGTGAAGGACATGTCAAATAATATGCATAAATATGGTAACTTCCAGAAGTATCATTCAGAAAATGACATGTTTTAAAGGCATTTTCCAGCAAATAATTGTAATTCTTTTAATGGATGAGAAACCTTAACATTCATTGTTGGTCATGATAAAGTATAAATTACTGCATTCTCTCATCTAGTAATTACTTATACTAAATATTTTTTGGTATGAAAATCGTTAACTCTTCTCATTAAGCTGCTATAAGTTTGCTTATTTATGAAATTAAACATTTTTCAAAATTTTAATGTAAGGAAAAATTGCTATCATTGGTTTTCTTTTCTTCAATGTGTTTTTCCAGATTAAATTCTCTGCTTTTGCTCTTGGAATCCTTAATTTTTCCACTCTGTTGTCTTGATATTTGAGTGACATTCTTTATTTTTCAATCTCTTTTAACTACTGTAAACTCTTCCTATCCCTTTTTCTCTTACCCTGTAACCTCCTTTTGGTAATATATTTGGTGATGTACATTCCTCACAAGGGTACTTATCTAGTTTTCATTCCTCTTTCTATCATTTTTATGTTTCTAGCTACTCAGTATCCTTTTCCTATAGTTTTCACATCTTTATTCCTTACTATGAAATAATTCATGTAACATCTTTGTGGTTGTCGTGCTTCCCGCTTAGGTTGTCTACTTATTTTCTCTTCAGTTCTGTGGTTAGTAAAAGTGACAACAATTTTGATTACTTAAATGTATTTGTTTTCCCATCAAATGCAAATAATAATTAAAACCAGCAATGGAGAAAGAAATTATAAAATAACATCATACGTAAGAAATAAAATGCATGAATGTAACGAATGTAAAAAAAATTTCAAATAGTGGTTTGAGTGAGCTTGATTTTGGTAATTCCTTAGACACTTAATTTGGTCTCTATTTTGAAAATCTGTAACTAATATCCAAAAACCATCAATTAACAAGTAATGTAAAAATGGCCAAAATAAACTTTTTACATGTCATTACAGAATGACTGCTTCGTGACAGGTTTATTCTGATGCTCATTCCTCAAATGCAGTATATTCCAAGAATTGCTTGTAAAACAATCCACTTTGTACCTGAATCACAATTTAATGTTTAATTTAATATTCATCATGAATTCGGGAAAAAAATTTTGTTTCAGCCCAGAGCCTTCGAGTTGCTATGGAAGTGTTATTGAAGTGGGAATGTTTTGAAGAAGGTGAACTTGTGTGTTCTAAGTACAACAAATTAGCTCTGAAGAGGATGTGTTACCCTGAGTTCTCTCTCTTGAAGGTAATTTTAACCTTTTATAATCATGCCTTTTTAGTCCTCGTAAATTATTTTGTCCATTTTTTCATAGTTAAGGTAATTGTTAATAGCATCATTCTACTAAATTTCTTTGTGTTATACTTATTGGCCTACTATATGCACTTTCTCACTTTTGGACATTGGTGGGAAAGTGGCTTCCAGGGTGTTAATGATGTCATAAGGTTTAAGGCTGATAGCTTTCCTGTGTTTGTTATGGAAGTTCTTTTCTATTTAAAATTGATTAAGTTATATCTCTTAAAATTTCTCAATTACAGTAGATTACACTGCTTTCTAAAGAAACTTCAATTTCTGTATCTTTCTTAAGTATTGCTTGCTTGGTGAACCTGTGCATGTTCTAAATCAAGATATTTAGTAGCTAATTATTAAATATTCCATTGGGGAAGATTGTATTTAAAGCTTAACTCTTGCTTCATTAGTCCTAATCTAAAAAATTTATATTTCGATAGGGAATATAGAAAGGTAATATCTTTGCACACAGAGCTGTGTGGTTAAGTACTCAAGGAGAACAGAAACAAAAATGGCATGACTGGGGCTCAAACACAGGTCTCCCTCTTTCCAGGCAGGTATTCTTATCACTAACTACTCCTGCCAAGTCGACTCCACAATGTTAAAAGGATGCTTTTTAGGCAACAATAAGGAAAGGTAATATCCTTGTACATAAAGCTGTGCAGCTTAAATGTGCCACTTGCCTTGTTCACAAAGCATTGTGTTTACAGAGTGGAATTGACTCTGCATGGTAGTTTTGTGGTTAGAATTCCTGCCCAATTTATTAGTTGGCAGCCTCAATGAGGACAACGAGGAAGGAGTTTGAGATACTTCTGGCCACATAGTGACCAGAAGTATCACTTGCATTACTCACAAACATTCTGTTAACATAGTAGAATTGACTTAGAATGGTAGTTTAGTGGTTAGAATACTTGCCCGGAAAGTGAAAGGCTTGTATTTAAGTTCCAATTATGTCAATATTTTAGGCTTCTTTTTTCCTTGAGATTAATCTTAATCTTTTCATTGAAGTCATTCTTTAAATTCATTTTCAGTACAGTCTATGTGATTACAATTTGAGTCAAGTAAAATTTATGTGATCAGGAAGGGCTTCTTCCAGTATAATATAGCTAGATGATAATTTGAAGTAAGGTACAGGGTGCGGCAGAACCAATTAAGCAGTTTTGAGGAGTTATAAAAAAGAAATCTGGGTATATAAAGAAAAAACGTTTTTATTTTCGAAAAAAGTTGTTCATACCATTTATATATTTATTCACTTTTGAAAATTATGTCCTCAAGATGGCGGCCGTTAGCAGCGATACACTTTTGGAGACGATCTCTGAAGTTTTGAACAGCTCGTTCACACATATCATGGGGTATAGCGTTCACTTCTTCAATAATCCGCTCCCTTAGCTCTGGTAGGGTGTGAGGGCGACATTTAAACACTTTTTCTTTCAGATATCCCCAAAGAAAGAAATCGCATATGCTTAAATCTGGTGACCGCGCCGGCCACCCCACATCACCCCTCAAAGAGACCAGACGCCCGGGAAACATTTCTCTCAAAACATTGAGTGAATTTCGGGCTATGTGAGCTGTAGCCCCATCCTGTTGGAACCACAAGTCCCCTAATCCCTCTTCTTCAACAATCTCCTCCATTCTGGGCTGCAGAAAATTCTCCAAAATGGACACATTACGTCCGGAATTCACGGTCACGCCTTCCTCCTCAAAGAAGTATGGGCCTATCACCGCAAATTGTGATATGGCACACCACACCATTAGTTTAGGGGAATGTAGCAGTCTTTCGTGAATAATTCAGGGGTTATTTTCAGCCCAGTAGCGAAAATTTTGTTTATTCACAATCCCACTGAGGTGAAAATGCGCCTCCTCGCTACTGAAGAAAGCTGCCTCCAGAGGGATCTGTGCAAGCATTAGCTCACACAATTTCGACAGTTGGCATAGTCTGCTGGGCTCAATTCTTGAGCCATCATTATTTTGAAGGGATGGAAATTTAAAACAAAATGCAGAATCCTCCTCAAACTGTGGTCTGATATCCCCAAGGCAACAGAATGTCTTCGAGCAGAACGTCTTGGCGATTGCTCAATTGCTGCTCTCACCAGCTGCACGTTTTCTGGTGTTCTGATGGATCTGCGTCGGCCATGAGTATCTCTTCTTAGTGTGCTGCCAGTTGCCAACCAAACCCACTGCCAACTGCCGAACCCAGGACTGAATTGTGTTTGCATTAGGAACGGCATTGTTGCGCGGAATGTTGAACCGTAGCCGAAAAGCTCTTTGGGTCACGATCACAGATCGGTTGTTTTCAAAATACGCACGCACGCACAATGTGCTCCGGTCCAAACCATGTTGGCTACTGAAATGGGATCCCCGACGGAACAAAGAGAGACCACGTGCAACTTCCTCCCCCCACCACCGCCTGAGCATTTAACACTCGAAACTGCTTAGTCGGTTCTGCCGCACCCTGTATAATCGACAGAGATGGCCATGATGTTGTGGAAATCCATCATGAAAAATAAGGCAGACAGATATGATTCACTGAGAGTGCCAAACTTGTATCTTTTGATGTTAGTAACTTATTTACCAGTGTTCTGTGTGAAGATCCTGTTGTTTGTTGGAAGGGTTATTAGAAGAAAAACTGTTTAGTTCCAATTCCCATCTGTTAAAATATATTGTGTGCTCGTTCCGTTACATTGATGATATCTCATGTCTGGAATGGTACCAAGCAACAACTCCCTTCATCTCTGTTCTGAATTCCCTCCATCCTAATATCTCTTTCTCCCATGAAACAGAAACCAATAATTCCTTGACCTTACCCTATGCCTAAAATATCGAATTCAGTATTTATAGAAAACCTACTTATACTAGCTGTACCATGCCTATTGCCTCCAATCACCACTACTCACGTAAGCTCGCAGCTTTCCACAGCCTTATCTATAGATTGTTTAATATTCCATTATCTTCCCCAAACTTTCTCTGTGAACTTAAAATTATAAAATAAATCACTCTTGTGAATAGTAACGCCCCTACTTTAATTGATAAATTGGTCACACAGAAAGAAAGACGCTTCATCGATAAGTGGCTTTTTTCCCCTCAAATCTCAACCACAGATGGATAGCCCTCAATGTGTCACCCGTTTGTTTAAAGGCTGTATTTCCTATCAAATTGCCAATCTCTGCAAAAATTCAACATAATGCCGGTTTTTAACAATAATAGCGACTTAAGGAAATTTTTATGGTTAAAAAAAGACAAAATAGAACCTCTGAATAGATTAGGTGTCTATAAGTTAAATTGTGGCACTTGCAATTCTATTTACATTAGTCATACTTCTAGAAATTTCAACGTTCATTCTAAAGAACATTTCAGGGCCTTCATGAATGAGTCGCCTGCCTCCCAATTTGCGAAGCACNCTTTTCAAATAAAAAACAAAAATTTATTGTAAAATTTGTGTATCAATTTAATACCTACATATTTTAGTTTTGGTGTGCCGCAGAGGTCTATGAAGAATTTTGGTGTGTCGTAGGTGAGAAAAGGTTGCTGAGCACTGCTTTAAAGGTTAAGCAGAGCCATATAAAAGAAAGAAAATAGAAATTTAGACCACAAAGAAATAATCAATGCATATGGAAATAAAGAATATTAAAATGCTATGATGGGAAATACTAAGGCAGGTTAAGAGAGAACAACAGGAATGGAATATAATGGAAACTCTTGCACTGGGGTCACTGAACACTATTTCAAACCGAGTTAGGATAGAGCACTGTAGCACTGAAACCGCTATTCACTAGATAAAACTGTAAAGATGGGAGTAAAACAACTATATGACACTGAAATAACTTAGCACAGTTGAGGGAGCCAAGAACGAAACGACACCAAGGAGTAAGGAGCACAAAAGTGTAACAAAGTGTTATGTTCCACGACAGGAAACATCAGGGAAACAGTTGTACACAAGAAAACGCAACGGTCACTCTCACACAGCATTTATTCCAAAACTCAACTATACACCATCTTCAACCTTACACGGCTGTCCGTAATTAAGTGTCACAGCCCCCCAACCCACGGCTCAACTCGCACCCGCTAGCCCCACCGAACTTCACTCACGACAGCCTGGCACCACACTCTTCTGATTCTTTGAAGCCTTGAAAGTTACAATGAGACATCGGGTGGATACATTGTAGTGACGTAGCGGAGCGCTTCCGAAATACTCAGGAATGGTATTTGTTACACTGTCCCCTTCTTAGCTCTGTTCTGTCCCGGAACTGGTTGCGTATTCCAGGTGATCTCTGGTTCCCATGACGAAATGGGCAGGTGATTCCCTTGAAGCATCCCTTTCTCTGGAAAAAGTAACAATCTTCGAACGACAGTTGAGACTCCACTTTAGCGTCTTTCTCCTCTTCGTTGTTACCGGCATACTGCGCCAAACGATTGAAGTGAACCACTTTTGCTTTCCTTCTGGACGACATTCTGATACGGTAAACCACATCGTTGATCCTCATATGGGGCTTCCCAGGAACTTTGTAGTTTTAGTAAAATCCACGACGTCAATGGGGATTAAGCAGCCAAACCAGATCGCCAACCTGGTAACCCCCATCTTCAGCCCAAATATCATACCGACCCTTCATCCTGTTACTTACTTGCTCAATGTTGTTACACACTCTGTGATGAATGTTGTCCATCTGGCACCGGAGATCCGTAACAAAGTCCTCGTCAGCGAGGTCTTCGCCAGTTTTACAGTCAAATTTAAGATCACACGGCAGTCTTAGCTCACCGCCAAATATTATGCTTGCTGGGCTTTGGCTTGTAGTCTTGTGTATCGACGATCGGTAAGCCAGCAGGAAGAGATGCAAATGTTGATCCCAGTCTTGCTGATTGTCCGAAACAACCTTCGATAGATAGCGGTTTATGGTCCTGTTTATCCTTTCCACCATGCCATTGGACTATGGGTGCATTGGTGTCATTCTCGTTTTCTTGATGTCCAGTATTTCGCATACTCCTTGAAATAAGGCCGACTCAAAGTTTTGGCATCGGCATTTAGGTGGCAAGTGCCTGCTCGATGTTCGATCTGGAAATCATATTCCTGCAGACGCTCGATCCATCTAGCCATTTGCCCCTCCGGATTCTTAAACTGTAGCAGCCATTTGAGAGCCATATGGTAAATTCGCAGCAAAAACGTATGTCTGTACAGGTACTTGTAGAAATGCTCCACTGACTTTACCACGGCTAACAGCTCACGCCTGGTCACGCAATAATTGCGCTCAGGTTTCGAGAGTGTCTTGCCAAAGAAGGCGATAACTCGCTCCAGCCATCTTGGATTTGGGACAAGATTCCTCCAATTCCGAAGATACTGGCGTCCGTATCTACAGAGTTCGGGTATCCAAGAATTGGAGATGTCCTCAACACCTCCTTAAGCTTTCCGAAGGCTTCTTGGCATTCTTGCCCCCACTCAAATTTCATGGCTTCCTCGGTGAGTCTAGTGACTAGGTAGTAGGTGCACAATCCCAGGAAACTTCTCAATTGCTGCTTGTCTCGGGCCAGTGACCGGCCAGTCTTTAATGCCACTAGTTTTCTCACCGTCAACCGCAATTCCATCTCCAGACACAACGTGTCCCAAGTATCAAACTTGTTGGCGCAAGAAACAGCACTTCTTTGGGCTAAGTTTTAGACCCGCTTCTCACAGTCTCTGGAATACGCCTCTCACATTGTCCAGGTGGTCATCAAACGATTTTCCTATGACAATGATGTCATCCAAATACAGTAGGCAGGTTGTCCACAATAGCCCGTTCAAGATGTTTTCCATCAACCACTCAAAGGTTGCTGGAGCATTACACAGTCTGAACGGCATCACTGTGAACTGCCATAGACACAACCCGAGAGTATACACGTTCTTTTCTGTCCTCAGGGTCTAATTCGACTTGCCAGTACCCACTTTTCAGGTCCAGGGTGGAAAATATCTTTGATCCTGCTAGAGTGTCCAGTGTATCATCAATTCTTGGTAATGGATAGCTGTCCTTCCGCGTGACGTTATTGAGTTGTCGGTAATCCACACAAAAACGTATCGATCCGTCCTTCTTCACCAGGACAACTGGAGAGGCCCATGGGTTGTTTGAAGTCTCGACAACTCCTTCGTCTTTCATTTCCTCCAGAACTCGTTCTGCATCTTTGCGTTTTACCAGCGGCAAGCATCTAGGCGTTTGATGAGTAGGTTTCACATCCCCTGTGTCGATTTTGTGTCGGATGATGTTGCATCTCCCTTTTACTCCATCGTCTACATCAAACACATCTTGATATTGAGGGAACCGTGTCTACCAGCATGGTACAAGGTCTTCCGTCAATAGAACCATCGACGCAAACACTCCTTGATCCGGTTTTAATGGCCGCCACAATGATAGCATTCTTCGGTAGTCCCGAGTCGATGTTTGCCCCATCTCACCGACTCGATCTCGTTTTCCTACGGCATCGGTTCTTCATCTGTATTGCGGGGCTGGTTACATTTGTTCCTAAGATGCCCCGGTTCGCCGCATTTCCAACATCGCAAACAAAACGTCTTACGGCTCTTCGTCTGCTCCAACACTCGCTGCACTACTTCCTCGATGCTGTGCTCTGTCACCGTTCACACCTCACTAGGCCCGCGTGATGCTTGCTTTGCGATTTCGAACTCATGCGCTATCGCTAAGGCATCACTTAGTGTCTTCAGACGAGCCATCCTGACTGTCATTGCTGTTTCGGGATCCTTGAGTCCGTCAATAAATATGTCTTTTGCCATGTCCTCCAGATATTCAGCCAGACGGGTTGGATATGACAGGCCAATCAACCGAACTATGGCGCACTCGATCGAACTTCACTCCTGATCCCGACAGCCTGGCTCCACACTCTTCCGATTCTTTGAAGCCTTGAAAGTTACAATGAGACATCCGGTGGATACATTGTAGTGGCATAGTGGAGCGCTTCCGAAATACACGGGAACAGTATCCGTTACAAAAGGATATGAGAGCACTAACACTTGCTAATAAAATGAACAAAAATGCAGGAGAGTTCTAAGATAAACACGAAAGATATAAGAGGAAAACAGATTGGACTAAATAGCACTGTTAGAGGATTCTACAATGAAGGCACTTCTCTTTCTTCACAGGTGTGTCTTTCGCAGAGGGGTTGGGAAGATTCTCCTCCCACTATTAAAGTTGAATGGATGAGAATTTCAGGTGCTGAAGATCAGAAAAGCTGGTGATGAAGGAGCGTTGGCCATTATTGGGGAGTACTAAGATTTTACCATCAAAGGTCCACACTTTAGATTTACCTAAAGGATCCCTTGTCTCATTTAGGAGTTTCATTCTATAATTCGTTTATGATTCCGTTATAACATAACTGGAATTTTTCAGGGACTTTTTGGCTCGCCACACTCATGCGCGATCGTGGTAGTTCATGAATTTAATTATCATGGGACAGTTTTTGGACTCATGCAATTGGCCAATGCAGTGGGCTCTATCAAACATGAGTGGATGTACTTGGATGCCAAGACGGGATGACAGAAATTCCTTTGCTACAGTCATGCAGTCTTCCTTCTTACAAGGAGCCGATACAGCCTTGGAAGAGATTTGGACGATAAAACTTGGTTGTTTAGATAGATGTCAAGTCAAGAATTGCGAAATATCCCCCAACTTGGGTTTTACGGGCAATAGTTCTCACAGAAAATAAACTTAAAGTTTCAGCCAAATTTATGCTACCCTTATAAAGCTAACTAATACTTCCACCCTTGGTGTAGAAGTTGGAGTAGTGGTACAGTCTGCCTGCAAACATTTTGCACATGTTGGTTCCATCCCAACAAGAGTTAATTTTTTTTTCCTTGTTTTTTCATGTATTTTGGTGATTAGAATTATCATCCATCTCAACTTACTTCTTTGTGTGACTTCTGAATGCATTTTTCTAAAGATAGAGAATGTTCTACACTGCGACTCTCCTGTTTTGTTAAACTGAATGCAAATGTTCCTGGCTGCAAATGCTAATAAGCATTACATTCCTAGATATTAAATTGCAAGGAAGCATAGTTTGAACAATTTCAAACTCATATTTTCATATTTCAAAAATTAGGAATTTAATATGATCAACATGGTTTAGTTTTACTTGGTGGAACGCCATGGATATGAAATGAAAAGCTTTGTAGTTTCCACACGGAATTTACGGTGTTGAAACTAGTAGTAAGTAAAACCTGTGCGTGAACTACAAAGATTTTTCATTTAATATCTAGGAATGTAATGCTTAGTAGCATTTGCAGCCAGGGATATTTGCATTCAGTTTGACGAAACGGGAGAGTCTGTGTATAAAATTCTTGATCTTTAGAAAAATGCATTCAGAAGTCACACAAAGAAGTAGGGATGGATGATAATTCTAATGACCAAGATATAAGAAAAAAAACAGAGAAAAACATTAACCCTTGTTGGGATGGAACCCCCTGCAAAATGTTTGGAGGCAGACTCTCTATCACTTCTCCAACTTCTAAGCTGAAGACAGTAGTAATAGTTAGCATTATAACTTTGTGCAAATTTGGCCGAAACTTTAAGTTTATTTTCCATGAAAACTATCACCCATAAAACCCAATTACGTGATTCTTGACTCGAAATCTATCCAAACTACCAAGTTTTATCGTCCAAATAGCTTCCAAGGCTAGATTGACTACTTGTTAGATTCACAAAGATCAGAAAGCAATTGCGACGACTATATTGTTCAAGATCATCAAGCTTCTTGTCAAGTCGGGTAGATTCCAATTGACCGATCAATGAAGATGCAAGTGGTGAAGTTTGCAATCAACATTTACACAAGAGGTTAGATCTGTAATTTTTCTTCAAGATTTATGGGGATTAATTGTTGATAGTTTCATCATTTTATTTCTCACAGTTTAACTTATGCAATACTGTTTCTGGTGATAGCAAATCTAAGAGCGATTTTATTGCTCGCAAAAGAGCAAAGAAATTCAGATACCTCTTCATGTGTTTAATTTGTGATATTCCTTTTTGTGTCATATAGTGGGTGTAAAGGCATAACAGTGTAACTTCTGATAAAATTAATGTATCTACCATGTTGTCTTAAATTTCTACTCTCTTTTCTTATGAAGTCTCACAAAGTCTGTTTGAAGCATTTTAACTCTTAAAATTGCCTCTCCAAATGTTTTCTTGAGTGGCCTTTCAAACAGTTTTAGGATATTTGCTGTGCTTTTTAATAGAAAGTCTTTTGTATTTAAATGCAATATCTTTGTATTTATAAATTGGCTGTGTAAGATAAAAATTTAATTAGTTCCTATAATAAAAAGAGTTAAAGTTTTAATAATTTCAATTTTAGTTAATTTAGAAACTTTCTAATAGTTTTATTTGAAATTTTTTGGCATTTACAACAAAATATACAAAAATTATACCAAACAAAATTATAATTTTACAAAATAGAACAAAAAATTGTACAAAATTTAGTTTCAAAGACTATATATCCAGCTATTATCTCAACAATTGTTAGAATGATGTGCATCTTTCATGAACAACATTGCAAAATAATCATTTCAGGAAGGAGAATTGTCAGGTTTTAAAGCAAAAGGGGAAGAAGAAAACCTGAAACGTTTGGTGTTAAGTGAAGAAATGAAAAACATAAAAAGTGAACCCATCATCCCTGCTTCATTGCTCACGAAACTGTAAGTATCTCTCTTTTTAGTCTCTTTTATTGAACTATTTTTCAAGATCAAGGGACTTCAGTTATGAACTTAAAAGAGATCAAGGCTCAAGAGGTATATTTGTTTGCGTCAGAGATAGTATTGTTAGTTCGTTGGAATGGGTTCTTGATGATTGTGAGGCTACCTGCGTAAAAATCTTTAGTCGTTTTCAAAAAGTTCTAAATATAATAACAGCTTACAGAAAACCAAATGAGGATATGTACTTGTTGGATAGGTTAAATGATTTGCTCAACGAAAACAACCCAAACCAAGCTACCTTAATAGCAGGGAACCTCAATTTTCCGATGGTTAGTTGGCAAGGTGTCACAGCAGGGGTAGTAGAGCACAGATTGCAGTAGAAAAACTAATAAACGAAGGGGGTTTCGTTCAGGTGGTCGATTTCCCAACCAGGGGAGGAAACGTTCTATATGTCTTTCTTTTGAGACCGAACAATATATTCGTCGAAGTAGAAAAAGTCCCAGGAATCAGCGACCACGATGGGGTATGCATAGATATCGACTGGAAACCTCATAGCCAGAGATTGGAATTCTGTAAAGTAGTATGGCAATATAGGAAGGGAGATGCGAGCGGTTTCCAAAACTACCTAAAGGAAAATTTTGTTCCGTATGTCGAAAATAGTCAAACTGTAGAAGAAATGTGGTGTGGATTTAAGACAATACTGCACGAAGGAATTAAAATAAATGTACCTTTTAAGCGACTTAAGAAACACCCAGATCCCGAGTACTATAACAAAAATGTACGTAGATTAAAACGAAAGGTTAGAAATGCGTATAGGAATAAAGGGAAAGGAGTAAATTATTTGGTAAAATATAAAAAATTACTTCAGGAGCTAAATTCTGAAAAACGGAAAGCTAAAAATAATTTTCTAGAGAAAATACTTGATAAAAAAGGCTCCAATGATTTTTACAAATATCTTAGGCGTAGGAGGGATGACACGCAAAAAGTCACAACGATTTGTGATGAATCGGGGAATAAAATTTTCGATAGTATAAATCAGGCAAATGTATTAAATAGTTGGTTCGGTAGCATTTATCAAAAACACATACCTGTGGAAATTAACGAAGAAAATATCTCCACGGTATCCGACATAGGACATCCACCTAAACCTTTGCAGATTCGGGGCGGAGATATTCATAAAAAGGTTAAGCATTTAGGTAACAATAAATCGAGAGGACCAGATGATATAGCAACAGAGGCTCTAAAATTAGGATCGATGGAAATCATTCCTTACCTAAAATTAATATTTAACGCATCTCTAAATAATTATTGTTTGCCAACAGACTGGAAAAAGGCCACAGTTATACCTCTGTATAAGCGTGGAGATAAAATAAACATTAAAAACTACAGGCCGGTTAGCTTAACTTCCGTTGCTTGTAAAATTATGGAGAAAATCATAGCGGAATATCTTAGAAATTACTGGGAAGAGAACAATTGGCTTAGCGAGCGCCAGCATGGATTTAGAAAAGGATACTCATGCGAAACTCAATTATTGGGACTATATCAGGATATAGCTAGCGCGGTAGATGGTAAGGATACTGTAGATGGTATTATCATAGACTTTGCTAAGGCATTTGATACAATTCCACATGAGACACTTCTATTCAAACTAAGAAAATCAAATATTGATGAAAGGGTAATCATTTGGATAAAAAATTTCCTTACTGATAGAACTCAAAAGGTAAGGGTGAATGGGGAATATTCTACAGATGTCAATGTAACCTCGGGAGTGCCTCAAGGAAGTGTCATCGGGCCTTTACTTTTCCTAATTTATATTAATGACTTGCCCGAATGCATTAAATCTAATATTCGCTTATTTGCTGATGATTGCATCATTTATAGACGGATAAACTATAACGAGGATAGGGATGCACTACAGAGGGATTTAATTTCGTTAGAAGACTGGATCAAAAGATATAAAATGAGCATTAACGTGAGTAAAAGTATACATATCACATTTTCAAATAAGAAAATAATTTCATCTCAATGGAGAAATTATACCAACGTCTGATCACTGTAAATATTTGGGAATTACATTTAACAGAAACAGAAGCTCGTTACGTTATGGGTAGGTTTAAAAGAAGAGATAGCGTCTCAGAAATGTTAAACGTCCTCGGATGGGAATTGTTAGAGAAGAGGAGGAAAATAAACAGACTGGGTTGTGTTTACCAGGTAATTGCGGGCAGTAAGGGATGGGAGGGTTTTAAAAGCTTAATCGAAACTCCAAATTTTTTAGGAAGAAGTCATAACCATAAAATAAAACTTAGGCCGCAAAGAACTAATATAGCCAAATACTCTTTTTTGAATAAAGGCATAGCCGAGTGGAACAAGTTACCTGGATCGCTCTGAGTCCTTTCCTAAGAATCCAAAATCATTTAAGAAGAAATGTGCTCTCACAATGTAATTGTAAAATATTAATTGGTTATTTGTGTATCGTTTTTTGTATAATTGATTAATTTGTTATATGTATTTGTCAAAATAGTTGTAAAAGTAGTATATCATGTGATGTAAATAGGTGCAAATTTAGTGTATTGGTGTGAGTATAATTTAAGAAACGAAATGTGAGAGGAGTAGGGGATTGCCTGGNATAGCAGTAAATATTTTTTTATATATATTATATATATTGGACAAATTTAAATACCGCCGTAGTAGTGAAATCCCAAAATATTAAATACCCGTTTGAGGGCTTAATAGTCAAGTATTGGAGTTAATAATTCATTATTGATTGCCTACCTGTTTCAACGCTGCCACCAGACTTCTGTCTAACTGCAGCGTAACCTGTAAATAAATAAATAAACAGTAATATGATAAATTAAAGATAGTTTTGTAAGATGAAATGATTTTAAATATTAAATGACTGACTTAAGAGGAAAGGTTCCATAATTCAACCAGTGAAACAACTTAATTCTACTGATATTTGTGCATTAGCAACTAGTTTAACTATAAGCATCATCATCCTATCATCATGTTACACACATGCATTAATCAAGGATAGGTAGAGGAAAGAAGGGGGAGGGCAAAGTGTGAAAATGAAGATATCGTATCACATAAGAGGGTAAGATGAAAAGTTCTTGGCCAGATCATGAAAGACGGCGATTTTCAGTTAAAAATTATTTTATTTTTCTACATAATCTCCCTTGACTTCAACACACTTGGTCCAGTGTTTCTCCAACATCAGGATTCCTTCCCGGAAGTGAGTCTGGAAGGCTGTGAAAATATCCATCTACGGCCCTCTCAACTCCTTCATTGGAAGCGAAGTGCTTCCCAGAAAAAAATTTCTTCAAGTCTTGGAACAGATGGAAGTCTGAGGGTGCTAAATCAGGAGAATAGGGGGGACGGCTGAGCAAATCGTACCCCAAATCCCATAGTATTCCCATCACCAACGCNATCCATCTACGGCCCTCTCAACTCCTTCATTGGAAGCGAAGTGCTTCCCAGAAAAAAATTTCTTCAAGTCTTGGAACAGATGGAAGTCTGAGGGTGCTAAATCAGGAGAATAGGGGGGACGGCTGAGCAAATCGTACCCCAAATCCCATAGTATTCCCATCACCAACGCACCTTTGTGAGCAGGTGCGTTGTCCTGGTGAAAGATGATTTTTTTCTTCAAGCCAGGCCTCTTCTCGCAAATTTTGGCATCCAGCTGGTTAAGAAGGTTGGAGTAATAATTGCCTAAAATTGTTCTGCCTTTTTAAGGTAATCAATTAACAGGATCCCTTAACAGATTGTTTAGTTGTCCAGCGCTTTCCCATATGTTGAATCAGAAAACTTGAGAGTGACTGACGCTGTGAAACCTCATAGAAAAGTTATGCCAGCAGAGTGATTGAAAAACAAAGTAAAGGAAGGTGAGGTTTCAACTGTGAGAGATTCTAGTCATGAAATCCCACAATATGAAAGCCCAAAAGTATGCCTTTAATAAGTAAGATTCTACCGTAACTGACTCTGCAATGCATAACATAAAGACTGGTGAGAGGATAGAAAAACCTCAAATGCTTATTTCATGCAATACAAATGTGAGGTGCAGACAAGCTTGACCAGCAAATTCGTTCATACATATGTATTAGAAAAGGAACAAAGAACTCTATACACTATTGGTGCGTGCATTCATGATGCTATTGTGATTGATAATGAAAGCTTTTCTGAAAGATTGAGTGCATAGGATTTTAGAATTAAATATGGAACAGTCGCTGAACATGGGTCTCATAGGAAGTCGATTAGGAAAGGGAAATCATCAAATGTTGTACAGCCAGTAGATTATCTCCTCCCAATGCAAATTCTCCATTTTCAAAGAAGAAATATCCGTCAAGAGCATGCAGAGTGTTTTCAGACAGAAAGCAAGATGGTAGTGTGTCAAGTGGGAATTTTTCACAATCTAAAGTTCAACTTGAAATGTCATGCAATAAGTACTCTGTAGTTAGTGTAGTACTTTCTTAGTAAAGTTACTAAAAAAATTTATAATAATTATATATCAGTAGCCAGGGGTGGGGGTCCAGACCCCTCCCTTTAGGTTCTGATTAATGGCTGACTTTGAAAACGCTTCGACTTTCTTGTAAGGTGGTCCCTGCAATTTGTCCATTGCAAATATACTCCTGTATAGCATGGTTAATGGTTAACATGACTAAAACGAAGATCTAAAGATAGAATTATACAGAAATGAAGTAAAGGAATAACAAGTGTGAAAAATAGCGACACGACTGGGACTCGAACCCAGGTCTCCCACTTTCCGGGCAGGTATTCTAACCACTGAACTACCGTGCCGCGTCACGTGCCGACACCTTCCTTTCCTTTAATCCAGAAATGAAGTAATTTATTTTCAAAAATAATTTTTTTGTATACGAACTAGCAGTGGCGTAGCCATGGGGGGTATTCTATGGGGTCCAGACTCCTCCTTTAGGACCTGGTTATTGGCTAATCCTAATTAAAGATTTCTATTGAATTATTAGGAACACTTATTCTTTCTCAATAGTCAGTCCCTTTGATTTAGTTGTTGGAATTGGAAATTCAGAATTCCCTTGTCTTCAATTGACTATCTTCATCCTACCTTGGATGTTTACATGGACTTAAATTCCTAATGTGTTTTTACAGGAAAATGCATGGATTTGGATTCAACAATTGCATTCGTCATTTCCTTGTATAACCACAAAAATTTTTAGCATTCCATTTTTTAATCATGCTTCTCACAATTTCAAATGAAAAATATACTGCATAGCAAAAATAAGAATTGGTTTTATTTCCTTGGTTGCTTGGAAAGATTTTGTGGGACCATTATTTCTCATTAAATATTGTCAAAGAAGCAAGTGATGTAAGTACAATATTCTTGTGGAAGAGAATTTGCAAGTCATCCAGATTAGCACATACAATTATTTTGTTAAAATAATGAATTTTGACAAGCAATAATCCTCCTATGAATCCTTTAATTTCATAATACTGTCTTATCTGGTAATGCTGTATATAATTTTTTGAAATTCGCTATTTTCTCTGAAACTTTCCCGCTTGAAGTTTCTTCCAGAGCAAATAAGACAAATGATAGCTGGCGATTACTTTCTTCGATACATTTTCTCAAAAATTCTCGACCTCTCCAATAATTTCTATTGAATATTTGTCTCAAAAATGTTTGTCTGCGAAATTAATAATACGAACGGAAAGAAAATGATTTGAAGCAGAATTTGATGTAAAAAATTTCGTTTCCTAAATTACAGAAGTAAAGGCACCTGTTCAAACAAAACCGGAATAAAATCAGGATTTTCTTTGAATTGTAGTATTTTTTTCCTGCGGTTATGTTATTATATAACCTAAAATCAATCACAATGTTATTTCTGGCATTACTTTCACTCAATACTGAGAAAAACTGAAACGATTTGAACTAAATTTATATTTTTATGCTAATGTTGCAACACAGCTAAGTTTTGCCACGCTCTTGATGAGTGGAGGGGATATTTCGTCCTGTCCTATTGGCTCCCTGTACGAAGAGATAACTTCTTCTTTCTCTCTCTAAAGTGCAAACATCTAGTGAATGAACCATAGCAGTAAATATTTTTTTATATATATTATATATATTGGACAAATTTAAATACCGCCGTAGTAGTGAAATCCCAAAATATTAAATACCCGTTTGAGGGGTTAATAGTCAAGTATTGGAGTTAATAATTCATTATTGATTGCCTACCTGTTTCTTCACTGTGAAACTGTATTCTTTGTAATCTTACTTTATTTTTCTCGAAGTAACAATTATTATTGCTCAGTTCATATCCCTTGTCACTTAAGTCTGGGATAATTTAGTACCATCCAGGTTAGGCTCTTATCACTCAGAGGGTTTGTCACTCTGCAATCACCGCCAGGCAAAAATCTTTGCCTCAAGGCATGTGAGTGGGTAAAATCATCTGAGTACAATGAAACATCTGGCATTAAGAAGAAAGTTACAAGAGGATATCTTCCTAATTATTCCCACATTTCCATGTTGTGGAATTAAATTAAAACCAAACGAATTAGAGAAATTAGCTCTAGAAATGTGGTAGATAAAATATTATCAATATATCTATATGTTGCAGAACAAAAATNTATATCCGGAGAAGCGTCTATATAAAGATACAAGTAAAAGTTGCTTGCACACTGCAAGCTTAATGTAAGATAGATTAGCTGCTGAAATACAAAAAATATTGTATTATTGTATTAATAAAAATTATCGCCACAATTTAAATGAAACGCATTCACTCTTCTGTAAAAAAAAATTGGTTCCTTTTGTAGTAAAAAAAACCTGCAAGTAAGGGGTATACAATGTAAATTACCATGATCTGACTACAGGAAAATTGGTAAGGGTGATTTTGCGCAAGATGGTGTGCACCCAGGAAAAATCCCAAGGAAGAATGGACTTGAAAAAAGTCTTCCCGGTCCCATCAGACTTTTTTCAAGTCCATTCTTCCTTGGGATGATCTGACTACTTCAGAGGGTTTCATAAACACCCTGAAATTAGAATGAAAACACTATTTCCACAGGAACTTTTTATTGGCGACCGGTTTCATAAGCGTGCTCACGCCTTCAGGCCCAGATAAAACATTTTCAACAGCATATATATTGTTTTAGAAGGGTTGAGGAGAAGAAGGGGTAGGGGAAGGTGTGGGTGCTTCAGGTGAATAACTGGCTTGATAGGGAGAGGAGGGATTTAGGAATAAGTGGTCGTTTGCCAGCCCTTTGGAACACTCCTTATCTCAACTTCCTCCAGGAAGTCTAGGCAGCGGGAATTCTCTTCCTGATGTAGCCGTCTAGGATGGAAATCACTGGTGTGTCCATTGTCCAGGAGGTGAAGGGCGAAGCTCGAGAATGGTGGTTGTTTTCACTTCAGGTGGCAATCCCTTTGGTGCTCTGCCGCCCTGATGTGCCAACCAGACCTCCCGATGTACTTGATAGGGCAATTGGCACATGAAAGTTCATAGACCCCACTGGTGGATTCTCTGGCCCTTTTATCCTTCAAGTTCCCTAGCAATCTGAGGTTATTGTTTGGGGATCTGAAGGCAGGTGTAATATTTTTGGGGAACGCATTGCTTATTTTGTAGGAGAGTCTTCCCAGAAAGGGCATTCTTCGCTAAGTAATGGGTGTCTTGTCTGCAGGGATGAGGCTTGTTTTTTGAGTTTCCTTTTTAGGAGTTTTTTAACTAGGGCCATGCTGTATCCATTGGCCTTAGCTATATATTTTATTGTGTTTGATTCTTTATTGAATTTATCTGGGGGGAGGGGGGTTATTATTAATCAATGTAACATTGAGTGTAGAGCCGCATGCTTTTGGGAATAGTGGTGGAAGGAATAATTCGGGATTATCTGATCCATATATTGAGGCTTTCGGTATATTTCGAAAGATGCTTTGCCCTCCTTCATAGATATGGTAATATCTAAGAAATTTATGGTGCGATTCATCCCTATTTCGGTGGTGAAGTTCAGGTTTGGGTGGAGAGAGTTTAGTAGATTTAGAAACATACTGAGTTGCCTACAACTGCCACCCCAAACACAGAATATGTCATCTACATATCTTCGCCAATAAAGAGAATGTTTAACTAAACTATTGCCGGAACTGAAGAGTTTTTCTTCTAAGTCATTCATGAAGAATTCTGCCAGGATAGGTGACACAGGAGACCCCATGGCTAGGCCTCATTGGCGGTAGAATTCGTCTCCTTAAGGAACAACCACTTATTCATAAATCCCTCACCCCTCCTCTCCCTACCAAGCCAGTTATTCACCTGAAGCACCCACACCTTCCCCTACCCCTTCTTCCTCTCAACCCTTCTAAAACCCTATATATGCTGTTGAAAGTGTTTTATCTGTGTCAGAGGATGTAAGCATGCTTATGAAACCGGTCGCCAATAAAAAGTTCCTGTGGAAAAATACAAAGTGTTTTCATTCTATAATGGCTTTCCACAAAGTCATGCCTTCCAATATTGAACCATGAAAATAGTCATTTGAATGATGGGCAAAAGTCTTTTATTCTTTGGCAGTTCATTATCAAATCAGTCGGATACAATCTACAAGGTCTCTTTATGGCCTCCAGTAACTAAAACAGGAGTTTGGTGCAGAGGACAGAAAAGGAAGGGCATGATTTGTTTATAACATGAAAGAGAGCCTTATTAGCATGCAAGTAAAAGTTGTTTGTGTACTGTAAGCTTTATGGTGATATATTTTTCCAACTATTGTTTCGCACAGTTTTCACGTCGCTTCAAGAAGTGCCTATAATTGAATCCCGAGTTTATGATGCCCTAGCAATATATATAATACGAGTAAAAGTAGCTTGCACACTGCAAGCTTAATGTAAGATAGATTAACTAAGGCATTATACACTGCCTGCAATACACAGACAGTCATCCACCAACTGCAATACCTTAAACGAATTATTGAAAAAACATCCAAATGAATTGTCCTAGCACTGAACCTGGGTCCACTAGGACAAAAAAAAACCTTTGGGGAATGCAATAGAAATCTATATCTTCTATCGATATTGCAAATTTCAACATTCTACCTTACCAGGAAATACCCTAACGAATTTTTGAAAATTCGGTCATTCGAATTGTCCTAGCATCGAACCTGGGCTAACAGGGAAAAAATCTTTACAACATGCAATAGAGATCCACCTATTTTAACAACACCATGAATTGCAACTTTCTATCTTAACACGAAATACCCTAAATATTTTTTTGAGAATTTGACCTTAAGAATTTACCTAGCATCAAATATGGGTCCAGTAGGGATAAATATCTTGGGCTGTACGAAAGATAAAAACACCTTCTTACTAATCCGTAAATTTCAACATTCTATCTTAATGCAAAGTATGCAAAACAAATTTTTCAAAATGCGCTCAATGCATTTAAACGGGAAAAGCACCGTTTTTGGGGTCTCTAAGAATCAAACCCATGATGCCTAGAATGGATGTCTGCTTTTTTCCATAGTGTCCAAACCGAGGACTTTATGTAAAAAATCGGTGGCTCTGTGAGGCACTTCCTTCTGCCTCGCCTTTAGTATCCTATATGTATATACATCTATCTATATATATCCGGAGAAGCGTCTATATAAAGATACAAGTAAAAGTTGCTTGCACACTGCAAGCTTAATGTAAGATAGATTAACTAAGGCATTATACACTGCCTGCAATTGTCCTAGCATCAAACCTGGGTCCACCAGGACAAAAACCCTTATGCCATACAAAAGAAAGCTATACCGTCTCACGACCCCATAAATTTCAACCTTCTATCTTTATGCAAAGTATGCTAAACAAATTTTTTTAAAAGCCCTCAACGTATTTAAACAGGAAAAGTAGTTTTTTGGGCCTCCTAGTATCGAACCCATGATACCTAGGACCAATGTCTGCATGAAAAAAATAGTCTACTCTTTGAGGCAATTCCTTCTGCCTCACTTTAGTATCCTATATACATATATCATCATCATCATCAGCCATTTTCAATCCGACGTCGGATGTAGGCCTCTCCAAGCGCTTTCCAATTCTCTCTATTCTGAGCTTCTTGTTGCCATGTTACCCCTAAATACTGAATGATGTCTCTGTTCCATCGGTCACTTGGTCTTCTTCTTGGTCTCTTCACATCTCTTGGTATCCAGTTCAGAACTGCTGATGTCCATCGGTTGTCGTTTCTCCTTGCAACATGGCCCACCCACATCCATTTCAGTAATCTTACCTTATCTATGATGTCTGTCACTCCTGTTATCTTCCTAATTCAGGTGTTGCATTTCCTGTCTCTTTTTGTGATTCCAAGTATACATCGTTCCGTACTTCTATGTGTACTCTGAAGTCACTGGGCAATTGCTGTATTTAACAACCACGTCTCGCTTCTCACGTCACACTAAAACAGATGGTTACCTCTGGTCGTTCTTTCAGAATAGCATCAGAGAATATAATAGGTTAGATTAGGTAAGGTGTTAGTACACCCCCTATGATATGCCACTGGTGGCTTGCAGGGTAAAAGTCTAAATCTCTATATCATGATGTGGAAAACTTGTTTTTGGCGCAGTCTGCGGCAAGAGCTGTAGGACCCGAGGAAGATGCCACAGCTTTTAGGAAAATATCTTTTAGGGTCGTTTGCTTAATTCTGCTGCGCCACTCTCCCTCAAATTTGGCCTTATACCTATACATTTGCAGTATCTCTTGCTTGGTTTTGTGCAGTAAAACATCTCCTCATGCTGATCTACAGCCCAGACAGAGTGAATTGCGCGGTCATGGTGCGGTGGTGGGGGCGACAGTTGGTATTCAACTCTAAATGAAATATAAACTTTTTATTTTACATAGATATCATTTTTTTCAAGAGGCGACTAGTTTCGTCTACTAACAGACATCTTCAGGAAAGTGTCTCTGTTATTATGTAGTATTAAGAGGCGTCTAGTTTAGGCAATGTAATAACAGAAACACTTCCCTGAAATTTTCTGTTATTAGACTAAACTAGTCGCCTCTCTTAAAAAAATATATATCGGTGGAAGATACAAAGTGTTTATATTTCATTTAGTATGCCTCCCTTCCACAAAGTTGAGTTTGATCATGTTACAGTTATTTTGGTGTTTGATTTTTCTCCTGCCATGGGTTTGAATAATTCTTCAAAAATGTTTCCGTTGTTTGGATGCTTCCATTATTTAGAATTCCAGATAAGCGATCCTCTACTGTGTATATATGTTTATATAGACGGTTCTCCGGATATATATACGTATATAGGATACAAGCTCTGAGGCCAAAGGAAAAGCCTCACAGAGCTGGCGATTTTTTTGCTTAAAGACCCCAAGTCTTACAAAAATGGAGACATTTATTCTGGGTTCGATCCTTTTCTCTGTGGGAATAACCTCCAGACATATTTGAACAGTCCTCTGACACATAGGTGACTGCAACACGGTATGACGAGGATTTAATGTGTATAGGTATAGCAAAAAATTAAAAGTAACTTTGCTTTCCAGTCTCATTTGCTCGAAATGCTCTTTAATTACAAATTGTAGTGAAACTTGGAGTAAGTCATCCAAAATGCAAAATCTTTCGTTGGGAAGCTGAATGTTTACTTGTGGCCCTTTGACAGCTTCTTAGCTATTTACGTATGTTTTAGGGCTGCCAGAATATTAAAATTCCATTTTAGGTAAATCTAACAGGTTTGAAATATAGACTTTTGAAACAATATGGATGCTTACTTAGGTCCTCTAATGGCCCTCTCTTGATTTTATCAAGATTTCATTAGGAAAGACTAGAAGTTGAGGCCCCAAAAAATCACCCTGTATCTTTGGTAAGTTTATAAGCCTTCAATTTAATGCTCACAATGTAATGCTCCATAAGTACCAATTGGGAAATACTTTTGGGAGATAAATGGTAACTAATATCTCCATAGCTTGCAATTTGCAAGCAACTTTTACTCGTATATTACATGATGTATGTATGTAGGATACAAACTCTGAGGCTAAAAGAATAGCCTCACAGAGTCTGCAATTTTTTTTCCGCAAAGTCCCCGAGATTGACACTAAGGAAAAATGCAGACATTGGTCCTAGGTATCATGGGTTCGATACTAGGAGGCCCAAAAAACTACTTTTCCTGTTGAGGAAATACGTTGAGGGCTTTTAAAAAAATTTGTTTAGCATACTTTGCATAAAGATAGAAGGTTGAAATTTACAGGGGTCGTGAGACGGTATAGCTTTCTTTTGTATGGCATAAGGTTTTTTGCCCTAGTGGCCCCAGGTTCGATGCTAGGTCAATTCGTAAGGCGAAATTTTCAAAAATTTATTTAGGGTATTTTCCAGTAAGATAGAACGTTGAAATTCACGATATCAATAGACAATATACATATCTATCGTATGCTGTAAAAGTTTTTGTCCTATTGGTCCCAGGTTCGATGCTAGGAGTATTCATATGACTGAATTCCAAATATTCGTTTAGGGTATTTTCCGTAATGATAGAACATTTAAATTCATGAGATCAATAGAAGATACAGAGTTCTATCGTATACCGTGAAGATTAATTCTAATCTATTAATTCCCTAGTGGCCACTGGTTCAATGCTAGGACCGTTTTCAGAAATTCAGAGAAACGGAACTATTTGAAAAATTTGGGTCTATTGTTGTTTTGTGAGTCAGTTTACATTCCCTTGCCCAACTCTCTCATTTAGTTGGGGAACTGAACAGCAGTGATTCTCCTAACTAAATGGAGATGGCAGGAGAAGTGGCTCTTTAGAATGGTAACCAATCCTCTTAATGAAGTCTCTTTTCCGTTAAAAATGCCTTCTTTTATTAATATATTTATCTGTTAATAATATATTATCCTATAGTAATAATAATTTATGATCATTATAATATATTAATAATAATTACATATCTTTATTTTGACATCATACAGTAGATAGCAATGTAGACTTCTTAGTCTCAATTTTGCCTAAATAAATTGATTATGTATTTTCATTGTTACATTTGTCTCATTCTGTTTATTCAAGCCCTTAACTTCTTTTTTAAGTTAATAAAGTTAATTTGTGCATTTTGGACCTGTTAATAGGACCATTCTTATATATGCTTATGATTTTTATGGAAATGAAAGTAAAATTCATTTTGGTGTCTTCAATATTGCTCATCTGTTGCTCAGGGAAAAGCCCTCGATGGCCCTGGTATTGTGGCAACCTCCTTCTGGTTCTGTATTCAAGCACCTGAGGTCAGAGCAGAGATTTTCAAATAAAGAGTCACAAAGTGTAGTGAGAATGGAAGAGGAGGAGGAGCAGACATCTCATCTCCCGCCACAAGTTTTCAACAATAACAACACCTTGGCTTTGGATCTAAACTCAATGGACACTGGGTGAATATCTTATTTTTGCACTGGAATTTATTATTTAATACTTTGATCACTGTATTTAGAAGAAGTTTTAAAATAACAGCCTGGTATAATCAACCATATTTTGCAGTACTTATAATAAATAATGCACCCTTGTATAAGATTATAAATACAAAGGTAAAGAAAACAATATTTTAAATTTACGTAATGAAAAATAATTAAAATACATAGTATACCCAAAAAATAAGAAAGTAATTATTTGGATAGTAAGGCACA
Organism: Ladona fulva; assembly: GCA_000376725.2. Taxonomy (NCBI): domain Eukaryota; kingdom Metazoa; phylum Arthropoda; class Insecta; order Odonata; family Libellulidae; genus Ladona; species Ladona fulva. The sequence goes on along the minus strand of KZ309075.1, from coordinate 269,224 downwards.
GTATTACAATCGATAGTTAAATCAGATAGTTACTTAACCTTAAGGTTAAGCTTAACCTCCAGTTAGCGGCATATCCCATATTATAAAACTTTATAAACTGATGGTTAGTTACCTACCACTTTAACAAAAAGATGCCTTGCTCGAGAATAATTTTCATACCTGTTACCGTGAAGTTTGTTTAAACAATAATATATCGTAATATTTCCTGCGCATCTTTGGTAGGAAGTTCTTGACAGATTCAACGCATAATTTGATACCCTTCTGTTCAGAAATTGGATGCGCAGAGGTATAAACAGTTTATAAAGAAAAAGTACATTGTATAAGTAAATTTAGTGGAAGAGGAGGGAAACATGATAGAGAATAAGATAGTAACACAGTGATATGGAAGCAGCAGACAATTTTTCAATAATAAAATCTTCTTTGCACACCTAAACCAGGTGGCAAATGCTTTTTTGAGTTTATATTTCGTTCACTTGGTGGTATCTACACAAGTGATGATATTATATATCTATTCATGATTTTAGAAAAAATATTCTATAATATAACCTTAAAACTCACCTCCATGTATGTTGAAAGCCCAAGCTTCAAATCCCAAACGTCATCCCGAAACACAATACAGTCAATTCCGCTTAATCAGGAAACATTGGGACTAAGACATTTTGACCCAATTAAGCGGCTGCCCCAATAAAGCGAATTTCTATAAAATATAAACATTAAAATATTTTCTATCGACTTGGGTTCCGCAAGTTCTTCTGGGCTTCACCGCAATGTATTATCTCCATTTTGATGACAGTTTCGCCAGCTATCCTGCAGGCGTCTTCAGGTCGAAGTGTGGGAGTGCGATTTTTGGCCGTCTATATATACCTCATCCGTGGCTCCTTTCACTTTTTTGCAATTGGCCTCTCCTTTCTGCTTCTCTGATTGGTCCGTGTATCGGAGGGTCCGTCTCCATGCACTGTGGAGGCCGTAACCATCGTCTCTGTTGAAATTTGGTGTTTTAAACATTTCAATTGATTCCCTTATTAGGTGGGGAACATAGCATTTTTCCCTCGCGATCAGTTTAGCATTTTGGGACTGGGCCTAGTGTCCTGGCTCGCTCCAAACAAGAAACCTTTGCAGTAATTTTCTATCAACATTTTAATAAAATATTGAACAGAAATATGAAATACAGGAAATTAAAATTAATTGCAAAGAAAATAAAATAATCATACAAGTTAATCATGGTTCATAGGTTCCGTCATACTGCCTTCAGTACCTGTCTCACAGCCTTCACTCTGANTTATTTGATTATTTTTATAGCTAATTATAAATTGTTAAGGAAATAATAGATAGCTATTTACAATCTTTTTCTTAAAAAATCCGTCAAGAGAAATGTGTCTTTTGTTTTTGCAAGTTTGCATTTCTACAAAATCAGCGGAAATAATGGATAGCTATTTACAATCTTTTTCTTCAAAAATCCGTCAAGAGTAATGTGTCTTTTGTTTTTGCAAGTTTGCATTTCTACAAAAACAGCACAAATATTCAATAGAGATGTAGGGCTCCCTTCGTTTCCTTCTTGCATAAAATAACGCTGTGCTCGAATATAAATGCTTGCCTCTCGGTTAGATAAAAGCATAGGTGGATCATTATTTTCATCACTTTCTTTTTCAATTTTTTTGTTTTTCAATTTAATTCCATCGACAATTGAGTCCTCACCGTCTTCATTTTCATCCTAACATAGTTAATTGTCATCTATTATTGAAAATTCTTCGTTATGTATTTATGTTAATTATACTGGTAGTCTACTTCTCAATTGTTACGTGGTTCAATGCTAGGGGGCTTAAACGTCGGATTGAGGGAGGAGGGACTTCCTTAAATGTTGTGAAACGTGCAAAATGAGAGTTAGGAAAATTTATTATCATAAAGCTTGCAGTATACAAGCAACTTCTACTCGTAGTAAAATCATTAATAGCTTTACCTCTTGGTTAGATACAAGCACAGGTGGATCATCATTTCACCACTTTCTTCTTCAATTTTTTTTCGTTTTTCAATTTAATTCCATCAACAATTGAGTATTCACAATCTTCATTTTGGTTGTAGCATAGTAAATTGTCATCTATTGTAGAAAATATTTGTTATTTACTACATGAGCTGTTGTTAATATGTCCTCATTTTCCAGGATGCTCAAATTTTCCGGAATCTCCAAAGGGTTTAAGCCACAAACAGCAAAGCTGTTTTATATGGTGCTGATTTTTATAGCTCTCCGGCTGTAAGCGACAAACTCTATTCCTTGCAAAAGCAAAATTTTTCCACTTATCTCTTTAGCGGTTGAGGTACTCGTGAACAGGTTTTCACAGGCAAATTCTAAAATAAGATAAACCAATTTTCCTCGATACAATGTTTTTAAACTTTTCATTACTCCCATATCCAATGGTTGTAGTGATGATGTGTTATTAGGAGGAAGAAATTCCAGCTCAATATTTTGTAGATTATCTAAATTAGGGTGCACCGCACAATTGTCTAAAAGTAACAAAATATTTCTTTTTTAAGTTTTAATTCCATGTCCTATCTCATCAGTCAGTTCCAAAAAATTTCCATGAAAAGTCATCCATGCACTGATTTGCATGGCAGCACACTGACAAGTCCACACCATCCACTCCTAACCCCATAAAGTATCGAGGCTTAGCACTTTTCCCTACGATTAGTACTTTTCGTTTGTCAGATCAGACATATTTGCACAGCATAACACAGTTATGCGGTCCATTGCCCTTTTATATCCAAACAATTCAATGTGCTTACAGCAAAAGAAACCATCTGGCGTAGCACGATAATAGAGGCCAGTTTCATCAGCATTGTAAATGTTATCTTAACAGAATTTTTTTTAAGTAGGAATTTTAGTATTTTACCATAGTTAAGTGCTGATCCTATCTGCACTTCTCTTTTCACCATGCACTTTTTTAAATTTGATGTTATATCTTGATTTCCATCGTGACAACTAACCATCAGTTACTTTAAAATCATAATGTCCCAGTTTTCTAGCGATCTTCTACGACTTTTGCTCCTACACTTTGCCACTGATATTGATGCCTTGCATATGGAAAACCATTGATTTAGTTCTTCTTCAATTTCTGGGTCCTTTCCGTCACGTTTTCTTTTAGATTTTCCTGTTTGTCCCTCCTGTAATGTTCATTCCTCACACAGTTGCTTCTCCTGTTGCGAGAGACGCACTATTATAGATTTCGGTACACAAGTTTTCTCAGTTAGTGTGCGATGTCTTGAATACTTTTCTTTGAATGCTAGCTTTTAATTTTTTCCAGCAAAGTTATTTTACTTGCCAGTGTAAAAACATTTCTCAGCATCTTGGCAGTGGTTAAATTTTCAAATAAGATAGACAAAAAGGAGATAACGGTAGACTATAAAGCAATTGCGTGTTACACCTCTCAAAGGCAAAAAACACAGAGGAAGCTGGTTGCTAACAAGTAGTTGCCGTACGCCACTGGAGGATCAAAGGGAATCAATCTAAATGTAGTTGGCGCCCATGCCTATGTTCATATCTCATGTACTTACATGGGCTTACCAAATCACAGTTCTTCTAGGGCTATGATAGATGACTGACTGGAAGCTCGTGTCTGTTACTGTCCCGATTAAGCGGAATACTGTCCCGATTAAGCGATTAAATTATTTATTACCTGAATAGTTTGGTTTTCGTTCCTCGAGATTTGGCCCAAATAAGCGGCTGCCCCAATAAAACGGTGGCCCAATTAAGCGGATGACTATACTTGTGTATTCTCGAACCCAATTTACAAGTAAGACTTCACAACAGTAGTGTTTCATAAATTAAGTTTCGTGAATAGTTTATTATAGTAGCCCAAAATACGGTACATCTTACCATCACAATCATACGAGAGACTTTTAAGGATTGCAGCCATCCAAGAGTTTGGGTGGCCGAATGTGCTAAGGGGTGGCAATGTATTACAATGTTTGTAGGTATGAAATTGAAGAAAACACCACATTAGTTTCGCCTTCTACTTTCCTCCCCCAAACGAATGTTCTTCTCCATTCCACGCCGACAGTAGCCACAAACTTTCAACTTGTTACTGGTTAGAGGATGTCTTTCAGTAATGTGAATGTGTAATGTGATTCAGAGAATGGATAAGAAAGAGGTGTGATATTCTTATAGATGAACAGTAGTTATCGTTGTATCCTCTATGAAAGGAAAATATAGAAAAAAGAATGAGTAATGGTGGTATGTGGAAACAAGGTATGTTTGTGTGTTATTTGCCCTTGGTGGTAGTTTTTTAAAGTGAAGCTATATGTAGCCCTTTTAAATGAAGGTGGTATGCAAGTCGATGCCCAGGAACTTAGTTTAGATCTTAGGAGAAATTTAGGGCAAAATACAACGCCGTAAAGAAAGAGACAAAAAAGGCCATTGCAATGAAATTATATTTGCAGGAAACAGGCAGTGATGCTTAGCATTTCAGTCTACATTAATCATATGATAAATGAATTCTTCTTATCTATTCATTACACTACTTACTATTGTCGGATTGAAAATAGTATAGACCTGGACTTTGACGCGTTACCCATTGATGATCTGCTATTATATTGGGACATGTTATACATCCTTCGAAAGAATATTTATTTATCTTTAAAGTGATATACATTAGGAGTCAATATCGATCTCCTGCTTTATGTGAGTCGATGTAAATCAAATCAAAAATATCGATCTCCTGCTTTATGTAAACCAAATCAAAACACGGTAAATTCACGCAAATCCATGACTCAGTCATCTTCACGCCATTGTGGAACAATGACCAGGAGTCACAGAAAAACCAAACTTTTAGCAGAAATGTGGTATACAGTCATGAAGCAAAATCCGCGTTTCTGAGATCCGATCATGATTTATTGACCTTTGATAAGCATCTGAATTAAAAATCGATCTCCTCCTACAAATTTGATCCTATGCAGTTGAAATTTTTACTACGCGCTATTTAAATGATTTAGAAAAAATAAGCGAGGGCGATTTTTCCTAAATGCATTTGGGGGAGAGATATGAGGCGGCCTATAATGATGACGATGCTCCGGCGAGGCGACGTTGCCGCCTCCTCGGAATGAGAAAGCACGCCAAGCATTTGAACCGTGCTGATTGTGCCATAGCCGCCATAGCGAGAGCAACTCTTCTCTAGTCGATGCATAAAACGGTGTTTGAGTAACGTAGAGGTAAAACCATCCATCCCTTAGATGCAACTATAACTCAATAACTCCAGAATATAGTTTCACTTGACCACACAAGGTCTATACCACAAATTCATTTGAAACTGTTAGCAAATAGATACTTTGACGAGTTCATATAAAATCCTGAGAATTACTTTGAGGGAAAAGGGTTGCTTTGGCAGGGAATTGCAGTTGAAAGAATCAGTGCTTGTCCTTTTGGAGGAATTTACATAAAGCTTCATTCTTAGAAGTAAACTATTACTTTAATTACTTTTCAGAAACTATGTTTAGGGACATGGTAATCTTTGTCGGGAACTTTCAGTGAACTTTTGAATGCGAGGAGGAATCGTCTTTACCTGAACTTACACATCTGTCACCCATTGTTCAATTCTCAGAGAAGGCTAACGACATGAGCTCTACCTCCTGATGTGACGAGGGATTTACGGGGAAAATCTACTCCGTTCACCCCACAGGGAAGCGGCATTCAAGGGGATACAATGTTTTCTCGTAGGCCTTTATGAGACTACCTGTTTTGTACCATTGAAAATTCCTTATCGCTTTTGTATATGAAATTGAGAAGATCCTTGCTGGTCTTTAACCTTCACCTCTCTTCCCTGGAAATTTTTATCTGCTCTCTAATAGTCCAGTTGGTCTTGTTTTGCAGATACAATATACCGTTAAAAAGATTTAAGGGAAATTCATATTTTTCTTCAATCGGCATGGTCATCAAATCATTTAAATAGCGTGTAGTAAAAATTTCAACTGCATAGGATCAAATTTGTAGGAGGAGATCGATTTTTAATTCAGATGCTTATCAAAGGTCAATAAATCATGATCGGATCTCAGAAACGCGGATTTTGCTTCATGACTGTATACCACATTTCTGCTAAAAGTTTTGTTTTTCTGTGACTCCTGGTCATTGTTCCACAATGGTGTGAAGATGACTGAGTCATGGATTTGCGTGAATTTACCGTGTTTTGATTTGGTTTACATCGACTCACATAAAACAGGAGATCGATATTGTCTCCTAATGTATATCATTTTAAAGAAATAAATATTCTTTCGAACGATGTATAACATGTCCCAATATAATAGCAGATCAATCAAAGACGCGTTGCCCATCTATGGGCAACGTGTCAAAGTCCAGGTCTATACTATTTTCAATCCTACAGTAACTACTACCTGTGAATTTACAGCAAGTTATGGTTATCTGCATGGTCTCTGATCTTCTTCATTAACTTATCTTTAATTTGTTTAAGAATTATTACTCTTTCTTCAGCTGTGGTTCAATCAATAAATGTTTAAGTCTAGTATGCAAAAAGTGGCATTTCAAAAGTCTCTTTTCAAAATAACCACTGTATTTTGATTTAATATATCGCTCATTCAAAATTTAGGGTGAATTATAGTAAGCATTCATGGTGAAAGGTGATAGTAGGTTAATGATGATTCTCGTAATTTCGCTTTCTATTTTACGACGGGTGTTTCTACGATTTCAACTTCAAATCAAACCGTCCCGAAAAGTAAACTGAAGTATCATAACGTGAAAATCAATAAACTGGTACCTAAAAAATTAACTAATTAAGTTTAATATGATACGCTGTATTCTGTTTACATTTATGCAGAAATTTAATCATTCAATTTCAGAACATGACTGTCTATGATGACAGCATCACAAGGAACCGCTTATAGTTGATCAGAATTATTGTACTTAAACTACTATGATAAATACAGGTTAGCATTCTACATTTAAAGACAAAAATACGTTTATTTCACAGCCAATGTTCAAGTTTCATCCGAAGTAGTATTTGATATTTAGGTAAATACTTACTAACACGCAACACATATCTAAGTATATTTAGAAGATAAAAAGCCCAATTCATTAGAATTATCTTTATTAAGAATACATACCACCTTAATGAGAATATTATAAGTATTCTTTTCATAAAATTCTGCCAGTAAAACGTACTTTTTAGAATGAAACTAGCTGAGATGAGGGATTTTTATCGTACTTATCCACCATCTTGTTTGTAGTTAACTATCAGTTAAGGATTTGACCATAACTCAATCTGATAGTTAAGATAACTAGTACTTTAACTACCAGTTAAGCCTTAACCATCAATTGTAATACGGATTTTCGAGTTAACCTGGAGGTTAACTTTAACCTCCAGGTTAACTATTGATTGTAATACCGGACCTAAGTATTAAAAATTTTATATGCTCTCCTCATTAAGGAACCCAAAATCTGATTTAAAAAATCTTTCTGATTTCATGATAGTTCATTAACCCTCCGTTAGTCGCGCGGGGTAGATTTCTACCCCACGCTACCGATTTTATGGTGGTAACCGATCCTTTTTGTTTTTATTGCCCCCTGCTTTTCAGTAGCTGTAGGGACACGTGTAAGAAAGTAAAATTCAACTTTTGTATTCATTGGCTCTGTCTTCCCCTATCATTGAGTGCATGAAGTAAATATTGAAAATGAAATTATTTCAAATATTCCAACATCTATTTTCCTATAAAATAGATGTCGATAGAGAAGAGGACTCACATTCATTAGGTCTCCTTTTGGACGAGTCGTCCGACGAAAACTACTCAAAGGAGGAGTCAGAATCTTCGAGTGATACCTCCAATGAATCGGAGCATGATACCAAAACGGAGCAAGAAATTTCCGACACAGAGGTCGAAGATCTTAAAGAAATCGAGGAAAATATTTGGCGAAGGAAAGATTCGACAATTTGGAGAAAAGAAGAACCACGCCGAAAAGTATGAAATCCTGCCTGCAACATAGTGACGCAAACAACATTAATAAGGAAATATAAATCGTATTGTATTGTATACCATCATTCATATTGATAAAATATCTATCAATTACACTCGAGAAATGGAGATCGAGTGCCTCATTGGTCTTCTAATTTTTGCGGGTGTTTATAGATCAGGTAGACAAAATATTGCAGATCTGTGGGATCAAAGATGATTACGGACTTTTCATTTTTCTATGAACATTCAAAGGTTTAGATTTCTTTTATTCAACCTAAGGTTTGACGACATCAGTGATAGAGCTGAAAGAAGAAAGTTTGACAAATTAGCACCAATAAGGGAGATTTTTGAATTGTCTTTGCGAAACTATCAACAATGGTTTATGATTGGAGAATATGCGACTGTAGATGAAACGCTTGTAAGATTTCGCGGCTTATGTTCTTTCAAGCAGTACTTACCCAGCAAGCCTGCCAAGTATGGCGTAAAAGTATTTGCTCTGGTGGATGCAAGAGTCTTCTACACGCTGAATATGGAAGTTTACTGTGGGCAGCAGCCAGATGGTCCTTTTAGGATGGAAAATACTCCTAGAGAGGTTGTAAAACGGCTTTCTGTGCCTATTCTTGGGACTTGGAGAAATGTCACAACCGAAAATTGGTTCTCTAGTGTTCTCCTTGCAGAAGAACTTCTTTTGAAAAGGATAACCTTCGTGGGAACCATACATAAATAAGTGTTCTACCTTTCGGTAGGTCCATGTGCCCTAATATTCCCTATTCATAGCCCTTTCCTTCGCTACCTGGTAACTTACCCCACCCTTTATGTCATCTAACATTGTTTGCATTTGCCTTCCCCTCTGTCTTCGTTTTACGGGGACGATGCACAGTGGGCTAGAATCTAAAAAAGCTGGCCAAAAATACAAAAACGCTTTTTTTGAGTACGGACTATGAAACTTCGCATGACCAATCTTAAATTTCGTGGGAACCATTCGGAAAAATAAAAGGGAGTTTCCCCCACAAATGGTAAATACAAAAGGCAAGGAAGAGAAAAGTAGTTTGTTCGGTTTCAGAAACAAAATGACGCTAGTTTCTTATATTCCCAAAAAAAGAGGAAATGTGATCCTAATTTCGACGATGCATCATCAAAAGAGCATAGATGAAGCAACGGGAGGTGAGAAGAAGCCAGAAATAATTACATTTTACAATTACACGAAAGGGGGCGTAGACACAGTAGATGAAATGTGTGATACGTGATACGGCAAGAAATATGAGATGGCTCTTAGTAATATTTTTCATTTGCTAAATACAGCAGGTATTAATTCCGTCATTATTTTCAATGACGCAAATAAAGAAAATCGAATGAGAAGACGGAGGTTCCTGCAAGAATTATCGCTACAACTAACCAGACCATTCATAATGAAACGGTTAGGAATGAAAATGATTTTAAGAGAGCTTAAAAGAAAGGTAGAAGCAATTGCGGGGCCGTCAACATCTACAGAAACAATAAAAAAACCAAAGAAAAGGAAATTTGGAAGATATGCTAAATGTGTGTCGTAATTTTTCTTTTCGATATAATCTGATTATTTGTATAATTTCTGAATTGTACTAGAATGGTAGAACAGTTTATATCTTCTTTAAACTATAATTATTTGCTTTAATATGTTTTTAATGTGTTTTATCTGAAATTAAAAGTTTGATAACCAAAAGTACTCATTATTTCCTTATGCATTATGTATCTATATCCTGATATCCCTATCCTGATATTTTTTGAAGTAACAATTTTTTATCTACTGTTTACAAATAAAAGTTATTGCTGTTAAATACCATACTGTCGTTCATATTTGTCATAAACAATATTAATATATTAATTGATGATAAAGTTAACATTTTTTCCGATGTTATGACATGTTTCAATAATGGGGTAGAAATCTACCCGCGCGACTATCGGTGTAAGTAAAACTCGCGCGACTACCCGAAGGTTAACTGATTGAATTCTTCATGGAATGGGTGAAAATTTATAAACAGGTTTCCTTTAAAAGGGCACTGCCAAAAATAATGTTATTTTGGTTCTGCAGAAGGTACTGCAAGTCCACAAAGACTATTTGAACAAGAATCATAAAAATTGCTGAACGCATTATATACAAATGATTTATCAGGAGTATACAGAAACCCTGCTTCATCAGAGTTTGTGTGAATCCAATCACCAATGAAAGTAATGTAAATGTAAAAAGTAACTGAACCACATCTACACCAATGAACAACAATGACCATGTAACACAGGAATAAAAAAATTTAAGTAAATGTGTGGCATTAAATCTTGAAGCATTCTCAGCACTTTGGAGAAATGATTTTGATTCATATGTTAGGCATCGAAATTAAAAATCGATTGCACTTTACGAATTGTACTATCCATGCAGTTGTAAATTTTTTCACACCTTCTAAATAATTTAGAAAAAAATGAACTAGGATTGTTTTTCCTGAATGTATTAGGAGGATGAATACAAGTTGTCACTTTGAATTTAAAATTAACTTCCCTCTCTTTGGTGTCAATGAAACATGTTATTTTCAGAGGATTGCTCTTACAAACACATGTTTTACAACTTTTAACATTCTACTTGCACATTTATTACGTTATAATGTTCTGAAATTCACAGTAAACAATAAAATGAATGAGGTATTGTTACTCCGCTCATCAAATTCTGATGACATTGACTATAAATTTGAATGTTTCAGTTAATTTTAAATGCATATAAAACTACATATATTAATTGATTTAATTTCTACCAATATTATTTTATTTAATTAATTAAAATATGCAAACTCACAGGGGCCTAATAAAACACTTTTTCCCAGGGCCTCCTAAAATGTTATGCCAGCCCTGCATGTTTCATATGGGGGATAAGAAGTGCATAAGAGGCCTGTGTGCAAATTTTGCGCCACTTGGTGGATGGCCGGCCCTGCGAACAACTCATTTTTAGACAATTTTACTTGTTGAGATAAATTTAGAGGTGGTTAGATATAGACACTTTCTCTGTATATTAATTGCTCAGTTATATTGAAAAAAAAATTCTTCATATTATTTAAAATGTATTGACTGACGGAAACTCTTCAATTCACCAAATTCTGTAGGATCATACAGTAATAGTTCATTTACATCAACCATGACAAGTCAAATAAGCGAGTTACAGATGGAGTGATTGGAAGGAGTGAATGATGCAAGGACTTCAAGGGACTGGCTTGAAAGAGATAGATAGGAATTGGGAAGCGGTGACAGCTATAAAACGCTACAATACATACACACATGATTTTAGCAAATGAAAGTGTAGGAGGTCTTTTAATTTCAGATTTTCCATGGGGTAGTGAAATTCCTTATTGCTGGTAATTTTGAGCAGGAGCAATTAACTCCTTTAAAAGCAAAATCCATTCACTCACCCTCTCTTATTTCTCATCCAATATATATATTTTTTCTTGCATATGACTGCCCTCAGAGAAACTCCTTATTTGCAAAATTTAGGTGATATTTCAATCAGAAATGCTTCAAATTCAGAAGAACTTATTTATTGTTCCACAATGTTATAAAAGCAAGAGGTGATTTTCATTGATGCTAATAGCAATGAATGTTTAGGATCAGCAAAAAATTAATATTTTCTGCAATGTTCTCTGATATTTCTCTAATTAATCATCGTATTCTCAAAAATACAAGATACAAAGCCGATCCTTTGATTATGCTTAAAGAAATTTTTTTTCTGATGCATCAATTAATTCCTAGGACCTCCAAATTTGTATATACTGGCGATGTTCAATATTTAAAGCAACCCTCTTTTCAATTTCTGACGAATAACTATGGCAGTATCTAAACCATCATCTTATCAACAATTAATTTTAGAAACATGATGTTCGTAAAGTAATAGAAATCGCTAATCATAGTATCACTATCTATGCAAGCCTATGGATTATTCTAAATCTTACCTAACTTTAGGAGTATACATTATCAGTGATTGATGTAGAATCTTCAAGTTACTGTGACAGTGAATGATCAGAGCGTTAAAAGTTATGTAATTGCATTTAAAATGCTTATTTTAGTGACATTATAATAGTTACTTTAGTCGATCAGGCAAGATCATCCTCAAAAATCAATTTAACTTGCTTCATTGATGTTACAAGTTAAACAATGACTAATTAAACAATTTGTTTATCGTAAGAGAATAAAATGTTCGATGGTATTTCTTAGGTTCATTTCTTCAGGTATTCAGTCTCTGAAATAAATATGTCGAGGAGTGAGATAAATCATAGAAAACAATATGTATAAACAAAGAAAACAATTAATGAGGAGGATTTGATGAAAATTATTTTACAATAATCAAGATTTCTTATTTTTTAAATATTTGTTGTTGATTGATTTATATAGTTTAAGCTAATAGAGTTTATGTAATTCATTCAAAAACAAAAGATAGAGAAACAAAGTCAAATAAAATGCACCTAAACATTGTAAATGTTATATTATAATAGAAAATTTCTGAAGGTCTATGAAGAAATGAATAGTGAGAACGCACAGTTGTTTCTTTATTGCTCTGGAGGTGAGCGTAGTGAAAAGTATGTTCATCCGGCATTGGAGATAAAGGCAAGCAAAGAAGAGCAGAGAGGTGTGGTTTGTTTCTTGGTGGCTGAATACGCAAAATTCATCATTGCATACGTATGGTGAACCCTGCATGTCCCTGACAAGTGGCAGAAGAGATTCTGCAAAGGACGCGAACATCACTGCAAAATGATTTGCGCCTGGGACAGGCCTATGGAGCCTTTATGCCTAATATGATTGCGCAAACTGATGGTCCGATCTGAGAAAACCAACGAATCACAGAGAAAGAAATTCATATTCAGGTCAGCATTAACCATGGCTCCATGCATGCCATTATCAAAGATATCTGCAGTTCCGAAAAATTGTGGGTTCTATATCAGCTGATGGAGGGTCAAAAGATTGACAGAATGGCTGCATGTCTGAGTTATTTGCAGCAGCACCACAAGGAAGAGTATGCATTTCTGTGACGTATCTTAGTCATAGGGGAGGAAACGTGGAGTTGGAGAGCAAATGGCAAAGCCAACAGTGGAAACACATAAATTCTCCCCTGTCCAAGAAATCCAAAGCTGTCCATACAAGTTCCTGAGTTCTGGTAAATTCATGATGACATTCTCCTTCAGCTTCAGGGGCCCTCTGCTTGTCAACTTCCTTATGCTTAAGTGGGTTGCATCCAAGGTGGTAAGATTTTTTTGTGGGACTGGATGTACCTTAAGTGGATAATAATATTCTAGCACAACTTTTGTTAATACCAAGGTTTGTTTTCCTCAACAGAATACTGCCTGAGATAATGTGTCTCAAAGTTGATAAAAACTCTTGTCTTACTGTAGAGGGCTGTGGTAGAGGGTCAAACAAATGACTACATCTCAGCAAGTATTGCGTCGTAGGATTTAAAACTTGGCCAATGTTCATTGAGAGTATGAGTAAATGTTCACACAAAATTTCATTGAAAACTGTGATGGTTGAGCGGTGCACTTCTCTAAAATTTGACCATTTGACATGGAATGACCCAAAACTCAGGGAATTTCTTGATGATTGGACACCCAATTGTTGCTAGAATAAGTTATATCTTCTCTGAAGCTCAGCATCAAAATAAATCTCTTCTGGACTTTCTCTAATGCTTCAATTTTTGTTTTGTAGACTGAGTTCCATATGACAACCATATTCTTGTATATATTGAACCAAGGTGGAATACGAACATATCACCGTTTTAATTGAAAAATTTGGAAGAGTTATGTTTTATAACCATATCATGCTAAAATATTTATTTTGTATTATGTTTTATTAGGAATTAAGTCACAGGCTAAGGATAATAGTGCCTGCTTCCTCTCACTGTTTAACGGAGCACTCTTTGAAGATTTATATTCAGAAAAATTTGAATTTTATTATACTACGATATTTATTATGCTTTGGTATAAAATCTATTTGATATTGATACTGGATGACTTAATATAATTTGTATGTTTCAGATTTTCCCAAGTTTGCCGTCCTGTAAGCATGGGAGGAGTGGATGAGATGGAGTGCTGATGTGTTTTGAGTGAATTTCAAAGAACTCTTCTCTCACATGAAGTGAAAACATTGTTTGCAATGTACTTAGTATGATTACTGAAGGTTAGAACTTCATATAAGTGTATTGGGTCTCATTTAGGTTGCAATCTATGTCTTAACTAAATCTTAGGGTGGGGTGTAAATGTTGTGAGGAGCATTGCTAGAGTGTGTTTGACATCCATTTCTTGAGGATTAATGTGTGATATTTAAGGGATGTGTGGGAATGCTTGCTATGTCCATATCATTTGTGAGTGCAGTTGGCCCTTGAGAGAGTGTTCTATTAGTATTTGATACCTTCATTAATAGAGGACAATAATTTCTGGGATACCAGCATATTTAATCATTACATTTCAATGGTAAGATTGTTTTAGAAGATTTTTTGTTACTTATTTCATATTTGGTAAAGAATGCAAATGGCCATTCCTTAAGTTCATAGTCCAAGAAAATAATTCATAAAATTCAAATTTTCGTGTGTTGTCTTTTAATTTATTTAATTTTTATTAGTTGTAATTGATTGGCATTAAGATTGAAAAATGATCAAAGTTACATAGTCACGTTTAAATGTTCTATTATCCATTTACAGTTGAAATTCAATATAAAGTAAAATCATATTTGTAAAGTCTTTGCGATTGATTCTAATTTGTTATTAAAATGTCTGAGTGTTATGAAAATAGAAGTTTTTATTTATGCTTTGATTAGTTTGTTTGCTACTCTTTATTGTATTTATTCCTAAATTTTGTACATTTTTATTGCATATCAATTCCCTCATGTAAAAATGTTTTCAAAGACTGCATTGAGAGTTCTGTGTCTATTTTTAAAGCTACTCTAAANAGTTGCTGTTTTCTTTGAACCGATATATTTAGGTCTACCTTTCAAGAAACACGGTCTTCCTTTGTATCACTATCTGTCTCATTTTATTCAAATTCCAACAATGCTATTACTTTTCCTGTTAAAAATTTTGGACATCGATTAAATTGCACCATACTGTGTGGAATTATTTTTGCTGTATGATAAAAGTATTAGAAATTAATTTTTGCCAACTGCCTTTTTTTTATGCAAAAGTGGCAACAGCGCGCGCCGATCTCCCATAAGAAATCCATTGTGTCTTCATGATGTTGGACAGACAATAGCCAATATTCGATGGCGAGGCAAGAGCCATATCCACGCGGTGGAGCGTCACCCTCCATGACGATCTCGGATTTGAGATGATATACGAGCCAACACGTTTCTTAAAGGTTATGTTCCTGGGATTATATGCTAAAACGAACCTTTTTTCTAACTTAAGACAAGAAATAATAAGATATATAAAATATTACACACTCAATGCTTAATACAAGAGTAAATTTAGCAGTAACGTATCGTTTCCATCACATCTCTTGATAGGTATGCCATTTCCGAAAGTTTTACTTCATGAAAAACATTTTAAAGCTATTTCAATTCATCTTACTCTTTTTACCCTCTCTCGGGCCCTCGATTGTAAGGACAACAAGCTCACATCTGGCCGTTATTGGGAGAAGGTCTTAGAGCCTGAGTAAAATTTCTCCNTTGGGTAAACTGGTTGAATGTTGTATTAAACAATTTATCGCAAATTTAAACAATGTTGTAAACAATATATGGTACTGTCAAGAATACATTTATAAAGATACATTCAATCCCTATCAAAAACGGAAAGAATAAGTTCTCTTATATGTTTCACTCAAAAGCTATGATCCTTCAAAACAATCCATGTTCGCCGATTTTTGCAAAAATTACGAAACTTTAAAAATTAATAACTTGGCGAAAAAAATTTTTACCGAGCTAGAACTTCGTCACTATCGGTTTCTCAAGGAAGTATGCAAGTATAAAAAATTTCAAAACTTTTAAAAAATAGAGGGCAATTTCTGTCCGATTTCACGTGGAATGGCCCTATTGCTTGAAGGACTGCAGCAGTGTTCTCTTTTGTTATACTTTCTTTTTGTCTTTTATTACTTCGTTATGGATTTACATTATTGAAAGTAGTAAAAAGAAAGGTATTTCCTTTTTTTAAATACTTTTTGCATAATTTCTCGAATTTTTTGCAAATTAGTTCACCATATTTTTTGCATTTCAGAATATGTTTTACATAACATATATACAGTAACCTAGCACTTTTATTACTACTTTAATCCTAGACCAGTCTTTATCCGATGTTCTGCCCATTCTTTAAACAGCATTAATGATTCATCTTAACCTTAAAAGAGTCAACTGATTTCTTAAGTACCATTTGAGATATGTAAATCTCTTTATCTTCCACACAATAGGTTTTGAAAGTTCAGTCAATTTCGCACTTTTCTAGATTAATGAGTTCTTGAATGCAAAATTATTCTTATCTGAACCCATCACAATAAGAATTGAATTAATCGTCTATGAATCATCCAAAGGGACATGGATTATCTATTTTTGTGAACAGTTATTGAAAATACAGGAATTTATTTCTAAATAGTAACAGAGCTGAAAGCTATATGCCCTTTTGCAAATATTTAATGCGTTGAGTTTCATGTTCTATAACATAGTTGTTTTGATTTTCCATAATAATGAAGTTTGTCGAGCCTAATTTTTTTTAGATTTATACTACAGTATTGCACTATCAATTAAGAGGGGCGGTAAATACCTCTGTGCTCACGGGTGGCACAGGCCCTCAGCACGACCACGCACCGAGGTGTGCCACTGGTTATTCCATTGACTATACAATGTCACTCCTGAATTAGATTCCGAAACCTTTACAAACGTCTTTAAGGGGTAATGACCGCAGAAGAGTTTTGCGGGTTTTCCTTGGAGAAGACCCGTGGTAAGAACTACACAAAGGTAAACCACCACAGCCTTTCTTATACAATAAGACCGGTCACCATCACCGTAGACTGAGCGTTGGGCACCTGCTCAGCAGGGGTGAGGTCAGAAATGTCGCATCCATTGGTTTTCCCCAAAACCAATGGATTTTTGTAAAGGCTTCCTTAATACATGAACACCGCGAGTAACGCTTGATGGTAGATAAAGTGCAGAGAAAGGGTTTTTCTCCCTTTTTACTTTCTTTTCAGACAGTTATCAATATATGAAAAATACGAAGATTCTCTCATTTATTCTTTTCTTACTGTAAAAACGACATTTTTACTTAGACTGATACTTTGCACCCAATACGAAAGGCACCAAAGACGTTCAATTCGATCTTTCATTCTCATCTCATCTTTTTTCATCTCTATTTATGGATATAATGACAAGAGAGACATACGGTCTCACCTCTCCAGACCGATTCACAGTGGGAAAACTAATAATGTTGCATGTAAAAAAGAGAGCTCGAACTTCAAGTCCGCATCAATCAAAAAGATTTCTTTCAATCTATTTTCATACATCATGAAACGAAAGAAGCATAGGCCTTCGCTTTTGAATCGTGCGCATATGTCAAACACGATGACGAAATTATGGGTCAGACTGATTCATAACGGTGTGCCGTATCACAGTTATGTCTAATTGGCCAGACTCGGCACTTTCAAAACTTCCCGCCCTGAGAGAGAGAGAAGCAGGGTGCCAAACCTTACTTCCCCTCTTTCAAAAGCTGCTTTTAAAAGCTGGTTTTTTAAAGTTGGGTTTCTAAGTTGAAATCTAGCAATCCCTCTAGCGATCCTGCTAGATGGTAGAGGCTTCACTTATATAGGGGACTGTGGATGGATACACTGGTGAATGGAGTGATTAAAGTGGCGGGACTCCATTCGATTGGAACATTGTTCTATCCTTTCCCTTTTACTATGACATCAGGTGACTTCCCCATTTTTCACCCTCCATCTGTTCTCCCCTCTTGCTTTTGGTAGCGACTCAAGCTGTAAGGAGTAGACGGCTGGAGTGTTCAGTGTGTGCTTCTATCATGAACCTGAACCCAAGTGTGTTCTTGCAATTTGTTCCTGGACTTACTAAACTAGAGCCGCTGGATCTTGATCTGTGCTCCGCCCATTGTACACTTGTCGATGAAGAAGCACGGTTGCCAAATTTCACTTTTTGAGATAAATGAAAATCAACTAAAATAAAATATACGCCAATGTAATGCGCAATTAATCCCTGATCAGTTTTTCTTTAGTGCTGATAGTTAATATTTAAAAAATAATTCATTAGATTTTCACAAAATCCGTATCTTATTTTTTACCGTAATTCCTAAAGCCATTTTGGCCCAATGGTGCAGGTAATGAATAATACTAATAATGTTGCATGTAAAAAAGAGAGCTTGAACTTCAAGTCCGCATCAATTGAAAAGATTTCTTTCAATCTATTTTCATACCTCGCGAAACGAAAGAAGCGTAAGCCTTTGCTTTTGAATCGCGCGCATATGTCAAACACGATGATGATGTTACGAGTCGGCTCAGCCCATATTTTGGCAGTACGAGTCGACCCGTAACCCGTCCTTTCTGGGGACAGGTCGACCATACAGGTCAAAATTACCCATTTGCTGATCTCTACTTGGAACCTCAGGAAAAGAGCCATGAGAGGGAAGGCAATTTCTTTTGCTTTTCCTCTCACACTTCCCTCCTCATCCTCTGGTAGAATTCTTACACTTTTTGAGTCAAAATTTAACAGGGCCTGTCAAGGGAAAGAGTACGGTACATAAGTGGAGGTTATGAAACATACCTCTGACAAAGGAGGGCCTTTGAAAAGGGAGAATATCTCAACTTTTCTATGTCTGATATGATCAGTGCTCCATTCATCTCTCTGCATGGCTCTCCCTGTGTATGCTCTCTGTGCGAAACTGCCAAAGAAGATATTTTACCTATGTTTAGTTAAAGCTAATCCTTATGAACTACTACCATCCAAAACAGGAACTCCAATCAGTCAACTCAGGGGACAGCACTTCTACAGCCCTTCCCAAATATTCTAAAATTTCTTCTCTTGTCCTACTTCAAGGATTGAATTGCTTAAATATACTGTCAAATAGTCATGCTTGTAATCTACATAATGGCTAATGATCTGAGCGATAGTTTGATGCTCCATTTGGATCATCCCTGACCCTTGGGGATGACATATGTAGTTTATCTAACCTCATTAAATGTCATAGTTGGTAAAACAATCCCAACATGAATTCTGTTTCCATATCACTTAGCAAAGTTCTTAGCGCACCAAATTTAAAAACCCATTGTTTTACAAAACCATTGGCTACAGTCTGGCCAGGCAATGGAATCATTAACAAATACCTTGAAAAGTGATCTAAAATAGTATGTATGTACTGATTCACTCTTAGGTAATCCAGCTTGTTCTCTGGGCTGGGCAGCATCCAGAGTTCTCTACAGATGACCTTGTCTCAGGCAGTTAGAGAATAACTGATGGAACAGGAACAATCTCTGGTACACCAAGTTTCAGATATTTCACCCATATACCATTTGCTCCTCCAGCTTTTCTAGTCTTCATCTGTTTGAAAGCTGCCATTACTTCCTCTGGGGGTATAGCGGGCAGAACTCTTGAATTTTGGCTTATTTATGTTGTAAGTTGTTGTAACATCTTCTTTCTGTATGGCTTAGATTTCTTTCTTTCCAATTGGTAATTTTCTTTAGCCTCTTGCACAACTCCTTTGTTAAAATTCCTTATGTCTTCCTTTATTTCCATTCTGATGGACTTGCAAAGCTTGGCACATTCAATGTCATCCCTTGGTGTGCTCAAATTCTTCAATTCTTTTCAGTGTTTCAGTATTTACTGAGTTTTCTCACTGAACTTTCTGTCCTTTTGTTTTCTTGGTGTGCTTGCCACTTCTTCATCAGTTCTCTCCATAAATTTGGGTTCACCAGTTCTTCTCTAAGCACTGTTTCTTAGTTCTAGTTGGAACTCCTTCTGATTTTGTTCTAATTTTGTAACAGCTCATATTTCCTACATTTGATCAGCTTCTATTCTGAGCTTGATCTTCATTCTGCATCTCACAATTCTGTGATACTGAAGTTGTTCAACACTTCGTAGTTATTTACTGTGTAGAGTTTCTTAACCCTTTGGCTTACCATTTTTTTCCCCTGGAGATGCAAGAAATACAATTTCTNGTGTCTATTTTTAAAGCTACTCTAAATTAAATTTTAATACACTATTATTCAAGGTCTGTATTTTTGAACTTATTCACAAAATGATTGCTTTAAACAATATGATTTAGCCGGTCGACAAAACTTGTCCTAGGAAATAAAGATATCCGCAGGAAGGTTGGTTTTGGAAATATGAATATAGAAACGTTTATTTTATGTCTGTTTATCCTTCAGTAATGCCAAAATATGTTTAGAAAAATCAAAGTTGCTGTAGAGATAACAGAAACTATGCTGGTAAATTCTGTAAGTAAACAAATTGTTTTAAATGATTTTATTTCAAATAAAACAAAGACAGGAGTGTACTTTTTGCACAGATTTATTTGCACATGACTGGTTTCACCAAATAATTGCCATCTTCATATACACAGCAATTATTCATTGAAAACAGTATTATGCAAATAAACCTGTGAAAAAGTACACTCTTGTCTTCCTTTTTTGTAAAAGTGATGGAGTTCCACAAAACTATACCTACCTCTGCAGAATTTATGATAATTTTATTTACAATCTAAATTGGATTTAGACTTTTTTAAATTTGATTTTTCATTTGAGTTTTCATCATCACCTCTTCTCTGGACATAAATGTGGTAGAACAAAGAAGGAGCAGCAAATTTATCTAAGCATTGCATAGTGACTTTCGAAGGCCTCATCCATGTGCAAGAACCAAATCACTGCTTGAGAGTGAGGAATTCTTTTCTTCCCAACATATACTTAGGACTTTAGACTGCCAACTTACCCAGCTCATGGTGCGGAAAAGGACCTTGCAGACCTCTAACAGAGGCCTCTTAACCTTCTAGATGCCTATTTTCATGTCAGTCCCTAAAAAGTGTCAAAAATCCACCAAAATATGGTAAATTAAAATAAAAATGAANGCTTCTCCGGATATCTCTTTATATAGACGCTTCTCCGGATATCTCTTTATATAGACGCTTCTCCGGATATCTCTTTATATAGACGCTTCTCCGGATATCTCTTTATATAGACGCTTCTCCGGATATCTCTTTATATAGACGCTTCTCCGGATATCTCTTTATATAGACGCTTCTCCGGATATCTCTTTATATAGACGCTTCTCCGGATATCTCTTTATATAGACGCTTCTCCGGATATCTCTTTATATAGACGCTTCTCCGGATATCTCTTTATATAGACGCTTCTCCGGATATCTCTTTATATAGACGCTTCTCCGGATATCTCTTTATATAGACGCTTCTCCGGATATCTCTTTATATAGACGCTTCTCCGGATATCTCTTTATATAGACGCTTCTCCGGATATCTCTTTATATAGACGCTTCTCCGGATATCTCTTTATATAGACGCTTCTCCGGATATCTCTTTATATAGACGCTTCTCCGGATATCTCTTTATATAGACGCTTCTCCGGATATCTCTTTATATAGACGCTTCTCCGGATATCTCTTTATATAGACGCTTCTCCGGATATCTCTTTATATAGACGCTTCTCCGGATATCTCTTTATATAGACGCTTCTCCGGATATCTCTTTATATAGACGCTTCTCCGGATATCTCTTTATATAGACGCTTCTCCGGATATATATATACATACATACATATAGGATACTAAAGATGAGGCGGAAGGATGTGCCTCACAGAGCCGCCGTTTTTTTTGCCGTGAAGTCCCGGGTTTGGACACTATAGAATGAAGCGGACATCCATTCTAGGCATCATGGGTTCGATTCTAGGCCCCAAAAACGGCCATTTTCCCTTAAGAATGCATTTAGCGCATTTTCAAAAATTCGTTTAGCATAGTTAGCATAAAGATAGAATGTTGAAATTTAATGAATCGTTAGAAAATGACTTTATCTTCCGTTTCCCGCAAGAGCTTTATAGATAATGGCCCCAGATTCGATGCTAGGTACTTAGTGCAAAACTTTCAAAAAATCATTTAGGGTATATCTAGGTAAGATAGAACGTTGAAATTCACGTCATCGATAGAGATCAGACACTTCTATAGTACACTTAAAGCTTTTTACCCTGAATGTCATTAGTTCGATTCTAGGGCAGTTTTTCTGTCTGAAGTTCATGAATTAATTTAGGGTATTTTCCGTTAAGATAGAAACATGCAATTCACGGTGTTGTTAGAATAGATGATAGTATATCGTATACCGTAAAGCTTTTTGCCCTAAAGGCCCAGGTTCGATCCCAGGACCATTCGAATGACCGAATTTTAAAAAATTCGTTACGGGATTTCCCGGGCAGGTAGAAGGTTGAAATTTGCCACATCTATAGAAGATAGGGATTTCTATCGTATGCAGTAAGAATATTTGTCCTAATTGACCCAGGTTCGATGCTAGGACATTTCGTATGCACGTATTATGAATAATTCGTTTAGGTTATTGTAGTTGATGGATGGCAGTCTGTTTATAGCAGGTGGAGTGTTGCAGGAAGTGTACAATGCCTTAGTTAATCTATCTTACATTAAGCTTGCAGTATGCAAGCAACTTTTACTCGTATATATATATCAACATCATCATCAGTCATTTTCAATCCGACGTCGGATGTAGGCCTCTCCAAGCGCTTTCCAATTCTCTCTATTCTGAGCTTCTCATTGCCAAACCCTACCCCTAAATACTGAATGATGTCTCTGTTCCATCGGTCCCTTGGTCTTCTTCTTGGTCTCTTCACGTCTCTTGGTATCCAGTTCAGCACTGCTGATNCAATAGTGAAAAATAGCGACACGACTGGGACTCGAACCCAGGTCTCCCACTTTCCGGGCAGGTATTCTAACCACTGAACTACCGTGCCGCGTCACGGGATTTTCGTAGGTTTTTAATCTACTAAGACACCTTCCTATCCTTTAATCCTCATAATCATTGTATGTTATTGTGCAGATGGAGTTCCACCAAATATCTCACACCAAGACTAATTTCATCCTAGGTATTTATTGTAACGCACGACCTCTAAAGGATATCTTGAAATATGGTATTGTTTGCTAAAATCGTTAGTGGAGTGCGTGAAAGACTTAGCAATGCACTTTTTCGCATCAAGCTGCCAATCTTTGCACCAACTTGATATTACCCTTAGGTCATTCTGTAGGTTACTGCTATCATCTTCTGATACAATCTCTCTATACATGAGAGTATCATGAGCAAATAATCCAACTTAGCTCTTTACATTATCCACCAGGTTGTTAATGTAAATGAGGAACAAAATCGGCCCTACTTTTTTAGTAGAGCATTTTCCTGCAGAACAACTGTTGTGATACGTACTTCTTTGGATATAATTCCGTCCAATGCAACCCGCTGAGATCTGCGTTCAAGAAAACCCATCTGGCTACGTTTTTGTTGATAGTGTAGGCATTCAGCTTTAGAATTAGTTTAATGTGGGACACTCTGTCAAATTCTTTCCTGAAATCTAAAAAGACTGTGTCTGTTCTAAAACCAATATCTGTTAGCTATGTTATTCATGATAAGGGCTTACTGGGTCTCACATGACCCTCCCTTGCAGAACCAGTGCGGGCTTGGACTAATTGCTCCGTCTTTAGTAAGAAAACGCATTATTGAGCTCACTATAATATTATACATAATTTTACAAAANTTGTTTACTAGCATAAAACATTTCAAACTAATGGTTAAACAACTTGAGTATTTCTAAAAATAAAAATATATTTATAGCAGGATTACCTTCACACAGATTTAGTGTGATAGATCTTGAAGCAGTCTGGTTGGTGAAGAGCAACATGGCACTGCTCACACTCCCATCGACTTTCACTTTTCCCCCCTTTCTTTTGCAGACCTCACAATTTCTTGAAGGGTTTTTCTTTACAGGGTTTGGCGGTATTATGTTAGGGAAATGTCCCAAGTTCGCAGCCTGAAAGCGCTTGGGTGAAGGACCGGATGCAGGGTAGTTTCACATCCTCAAAAATTTTTTCTGTTAGATTCTCCATAAAATTGTCAAACAATTCTTTTCCCTCGTATTTTCTTATATAACACATAGGTGTTGTATACTACCATGTCCATCATGTAAAAGAAAACCTCGCGACAACCCTTTGCATAACGACGCATAATCGGGAATGACGCTAACTGCTGAACTTGTCTGTCTACTGCATTCATTTGAACATTGTAGTCCATCACAATTTTTTGTTTGGCGACTGCTTCTTTTGTTTTAAATGGTAATTTTCCCATCTTCGTCATCTGAAGATCTTTATGATAGGTAGATAGTAAATGGACGTCCTTTTTGTCTTTCCATTTGAAGGCAGCTACTCCTTTGCTGTACAGTACTCTAGCCTCACCTTTTTTCAAATTCATCTTTTTGAATACTTTTGGCATGTATTTTCTATTTACACGCACAGAACACAACACATTAGTTTTCTCTTTTGCCAGTTTTTGAAATAAATCAGGGGAGGAATACTAGTTGTCCATTGCTACTGTATACCCCTTGCGCAGGTATGGTTTCATTAGCTTCAATACAACTGCTTCACTGGAAGGCATTTTGGCATTTCCTGCTTTTTACCAGTATAAATAGAAACCTGCATGCAGTATCCTGAGGAACTTTCACAAATTTTATCCCGAAACGTGCTCGTTTATTCGGATTGTACTGTATATAACACAGTCTACCACAAAATTCCATCAGGCTCTTGTCAACGGCAAGGTTTCTTTGCGGGCTGTACAAGAGTTTATTTCTTGACATAATCGATTATCGGTGAAATCTTCCTCAGTTTGTCATTATTATCTAATTTTGAGTTGAGAATAAGGAAAGACTTCTTATTTTTCCACACAATATATTTGGACGACTAGTTTCGGCAGCAAGCCATCATCGGGCCCGATGATGGCTTGCTGAACTCAACCAAGACTGCTGACGACTGAAAACAACGCGAAATTAGTAATTGCAAAGACTGGTATCTTCGCACGGTAAAAATTAATGTCCAGATGTACGAGGGCAGATCGGAATGTAACGCACAATAATTTTTTTTCTCCCCTGGTATTGCAGCTGGAATGTTGAAATTTAACGACGATATAGTTTGAAGTTTCCACTATGGAGGGTATTTTGTTTTCATGTGCAGCTCTAGCGAGAGAAGCCTGAACTATGAAGCAAACATGGCGCGCATGTTACTGTCGTCCACGTGTGAGGAGCAGCGAAGTGTACGAGGGTAGATCGGAAAGTAACGCACAATATTTTTTTTCCCAAAAAGTTTAATGTGTTGAGAAAATTGGTGACTATGTAGAAAAGTAGGTCAAAGATGTAAGTTAATTTGTGATTTTTTTT
>KZ309075.1:198875-214997 GCA_000376725.2 Ladona fulva | reverse complement strand
TGATCAGGGTCGGCAGTTCCTGAGTAGCTTGTTCCAACATTTGGTCCACCTGACTGGAACTAACCATTATAAGACCACTGCCTATAATCCTGCTGCAAATGGGATGGTGGAACGCCTACACCGTCAACTTAAGGCAGCCATCCGGTGCCACGACAACCAGTCATGGACAGAGGTTCTCCCAGTAGTTTTGTTGGGATTGAGAGCAACGTTGAAGGAGGACATACAAGCAACTCCAGCTGAGGTTGTATATGGGCAGACTCTAACTCTTCCTGGAGAGTTATTAGCACCATCCCCTGTAGTTTCAGTGAGTGCCAATTCTGATTGTATCAACTCTAAGGCAAAGTTTAGGTCGTTTATGCCCCCAAAAAGGTAACACCCATGGTTCTAGGAGTGTATTTGTTTTCAAAGATTTACCAACAGCCTCGCATATTTTTCTTAGGAATGATACCACTCGTAGTTCACTAGTGCCACCCTATTCTGGCCCATTTCCTGTGCTTGAACATGGCACAAAGACATTGAAAATTAACATTAATGGGCGTCAAGTTAAAGTGTCTATTGATCGTGTGAAGCCTGCATACGTGGAAAATGAGGAAATGCAAGACCCTATTGAAACTGAATATTTTATTCAACCTCAAGAGACTAGAAGTCAACCAGAGGTTATTCCTCCCAGACGTTCAGGGAGAAGGGTGCAATTCCCAAGACATTTTGAGAATTTTATTGTTTAATATTATTTTTATATGATTTTTTTTAACTAATTTTTTTCACTTAGCTGTAGCATTAGTGTACTATTTCATGTATTTCTTACTTTTTTCTTGATTTATTATTGGTTTTGTTTAAATTGTTTCAATTGTTTTGTAGGATGCTAGCGCATCCGCTGAGGAGGTAATAAAGACAGACTGGAAAACTTGCACGCTACGCTTCACGCCGTCTAGGCGGCATCTAAAAGGCGGCAACAGAAGCCAACCATTATTATTATTAGAACTACAGTATTTGTTGTTAGCGGTGTGATAGGCACGACTTATATAGTGATGATAATGATGTGACAATAAAGATTTACAATCATTTAGAGGAGAGGATTACGGATTACTCAAGAGGAGAAAGAATATTTGCGCGGGGATTTTAATCGAAGATTAATAGATTTTCTGGTACCAAGAATAAATCCTCTACAGGTTTTGGATTATATCTTTACTGGAAATTTGATTGGAGTATTTCCTGATTTGCAAATAACTTTGCGAATTTAATTGACACATCTGGTGACTATTACTACTGGGGAACGATCATTCTCGAAACTCAAATTGTTCAAAACGCTTGCGTTCATGGATGAGCCAAGACATGCGAAAGAATTGAGTTCTCAGTAACCTAGAGAATGAAAATTGTTATTATTAAGCCGAGAATGCTCTCTTAATAATTGCTTAACGCAGGTTAATTTGAAGAGCAGGAAAAAACAACCGTCTACACAGGTTGAAGATTCTCAGCGAACACATTTATTTCCCTCCAAAACACCACCTAGCATGACGCTTGCATAAACAGAAAAACAAGTTCATAACTATTAACATATTGCCAACCTTAACATGTTGCCTTATGTATCAGCTCTAACACCTCTCCTCAGAAAGCAACATATTCCATAACAAGAAACCAATCTTAAAGAATCCCATCAAAAGATTCCCAATTTAAAAGATAGTTCTTTAGTCTTAGGACCTGGAGAGGCTTCGTAAGTAGATCTGCCTGATTATCATTAGATTTAACATTCAAGAACACAACTTCACCATTTTTAACAACTTCCCTACAGTAATGGTACTTAACATAAATGTGCTTGGACCTGTCCGAAATGGAATTGTTCCCAGATATGCTAATGGCGCCTGTATTGTCCACATAAATTAAGCAAGGTTTAAGCACATATCCTTCTTCTCCTATTTCCTGCAGAAAACCTCTTAACAACTGAAACTCCGTCACACCCTCATACATGGTTATATATTCTGCATGCGTACTTGACGATGCAACACATTTTTGTTTTCTACTACGCCAACACATAACTGTGCCTGCCATAGTAATCACATTTCCTGAGACAGACTTTGCATCCATTCTGTCATTTGCATAGTCAGAGTCAGTATNTACTGTGGGCAAAGCGGTCGCGCTTTGAAGACGAGGATTGCGGAACACCAGCGGAGCTTCCGCTTAGGGACCCCAGCCTCAGCCTTTGCAGAACACCTGCGGGAGACGGGCCATTCCAGCTCCTTCGAAGGAAAATTAATTGATCGCGTCCCAAAAGGAAGGAAAATGGATTCCTTGGAAACAATAGAAATCCTGTGCCATAAGAACAATATAACAAACAACTACACCTTCCCTAACTCCTCTCCCCTTCTCTCTCTCCCCTCTAAATTCCTCCTCCACGACCAATCACTCCAAACCGCCTCCCCCTGACCCTCCCTCCCTTCTGCACTTAAATACGCTGTACTTCCAATGTAATGTACCTCATGATGACCAGCCTTGGTCGAAACCGGTCGAAATTAAAACAAAGTTGTGGAACATACAAAGTTTTTCTTTTCCTTAGTGTTAACATGGTTATAGATTACCTTCAAATCCAAAATCCTAAGTAATCATATTTCAACTAGCATGAGTGTGTTGAGATGAAATCTAATTGGATAACAAGATAGAAAGACTACTATATCCATGTGTACATCTATCTGCCAGATGTCTTATCTCCTTAGAGAATGAATTTAAAGGATTTTTTCTTGCATTTATCTTCACAATGAATTTTATGTGGGGATTTCTACTTACATCTAGTTTAGGGACTACTCTGAGAAGAGTTAGAAATTCTCTTTAATGATTTCTTATGGGAGAATACTACACCAAACTAGCCTTGAACCCAAAACCATTTCAGGGGATGCCCTTACAAATTTTGTTTCAGAAGGACATTTATTAAATTTTCCTTAAAGGTTCCAAGAGATATACAAGACATATTGGGAAGTACCTCAAATTAGGATCTGTTTTTAATAGATTTCTTATGGAGGAATATTTATCTTGCCCTGGCATCGAAACATGGATCTATTTGTAAGTGTTCAGGTTGTAATATAAATCACAGCTACGAATTCCAATTAAGTGCTGAGTTAATTAAGCAATTATTTTTTTGGGAAGTGCCCTGAAAGAAGTAATTTAAATCTACCCTATGTATTTCTTGTGGGAGAAATTTACTCTACCTGGAATTGAACTCAATATCAGTTTGGGAGATGTCATTAGTGTGTTTGATACTTGGTTTTCTACTCTCTATAATAAATGGGAATGCCCCAAATTTTTTTCTGAAAATCCATGTAGTGTATTTTTATGGGAGAAATCTGTTATTTAAGGCCTTCTAGAATCAAGCTCATAATATTTATTTTCCTTAGGGTTTCATGATTGGGACCTATATGACAAAAAATGAGTCAATGACCATTAAACACACAAAATTGCTTCCCAATTAGGACTTCCATAGCTCTCTTTGGTTTATACTATCATTATCCTTTCATCACAAGGAATTCTGATTATTAGTGTCCTTAGCAATGAACCGTAGACAAATCAAAGAAGGAAGTCAGGGTAGCCTAGTAATAGATTGAAAATGATTCATCAACCAAGCTGGCCCAGAGTGTGAAATCTTTCCTTCATAGAGACACTGGAAAAGGTCCTTGTAATGTCATCTTGTAGACAATCTAAGGGCCTATAACAAATAGAAAGAGTAAGGAAACGATGATGACCTTTCAGGAAGTGCTTTAAATTATTCTTAAGTTGGTCATAATGTAATTGTTAGGGAAGAATATGGAACCTCTGCGTCATAGAAATCATTTGATGAGATGCTTTTCTAATGACGTTTGGATAGAACATAAATAAATGAAATTTTTTTAATAGGAAATTGTAGTGGGAAGCTCCTCAGAGGAAGCTCCTGTTTACCAGGGAATTTTTATTAAGCAGCAATTTTAGAAGCACTTCTGGTATTTCCACTTCCCAATTCTTCCTTTTCCACACAAGAGAAGGGCTCTCATAATGCATTTCTTATGTGGGAGTACTGACAACCTCAAAAAATTCAACCGGCTTTCGTCAGTGTCTGTTAAAAATATCTGCATTATGAAGCAGTTACTTATAAATGAAATCCATATGCTAAGGCGTGATTCTGTAAAAAGCAAACACAGAGGATACATAAAATTTTGCCAGAAGATTGGCTAACATATCACGAGCTCATCAATCCAATCAATGTTTATGATGCAAATTTTTTGTGAGTTCTTTACCTCAGGATGCTGGCGGAACTATTTACAAAAACAATTTATGGAAAATACAAAGCTGTGTACTCTCTCTTGCAATAAAATCCTCTCAGAAATACTGTACTCTTAGAGTTACACACTAGAATAAATAGCAAAAATGTCAGTTCCGACCATATAGACGGATGAAAGGAGTTGAAACGAATTTATGTATTCCCAATGAATAGAAATAATTATGGGACTTAACAGGGGCGAAACTAGGATATATCTATGGGGGTTCAGTACAGTTTAGAGAACAAAAATATGCCTACCTTACAGGGGCCGGAATAATCACTCATATCTTACAAAAGAAGTTAAAAAAGTTCCCTTCGAAAAACAAACTGAAAAGAAAACGAGGAGATTTATATGGTTATGTGTCAAGATAATTGATATTTCCGAGGATGGGGAACTAGATTGTGATATATTTCCTAAAGAATTTAACCCTCTTGTGGTGGGGAGTTTAACCCTGAAAAACCCCGTTCCGCTGCGCCACTGGGACATGAGCAAGTTTCCTCCAGAAAACTAGTTGTAGCTGACAGTTTTAGAGTCTACTTTAACAACGTCGAAATGATTCGCAGCATGATTATCGTGCAAAGTATGAAAGTCAGATTAAAAGATATTAACATTAATGGAAGAATATTAATTGCCTGATGATACTATTTAGATTATGAAAGAATATTCACCGAATCTCCAAAAATGACTGCTAAGCAAATAACTATGGCTCTCACCATCTTGATTGACGATAAACTCACGTAAAGTACGTGCCAGGCATTTATATACTCGGCAAGTGAAGGTTGTATGCCTGAGACCGGAATCACGGCCTAAGGATTCCATTATTCAATTTTAATTCATCTCAACATCCGTAATTGAGCCTCCGTCATTGACGATGAATAACTTACAGTTACCAAAGAGTCTTTTGCAATAAAAAAGTCTTTTCAGACTTTGAAAGCAATAGTTGACAGCCGATGTGTGCGTTTGGAGAATAAGTTTCATTATTTCGAGCACAATGAATTGTCGCAGTGAATAGGCAGTCGCCTATTTGCGTAGTTTAGAGACATTTGTATGCGCTATTCTCTAGAGCAGAGTTTCCCAAACTTTTCCTCCGGCGGAACACTTTATCAATTCTATGATATCAGCGGAACACCTAGGTTACTTTTTCTTAATTCAAAACTGTAATTCATACAAGAATTATCATTCTTCGTAAGTTTCCGCGGAACACTTAAAAACTCTTCGTGGAACACCAGTGTTCCGCGGAACACGCTTTTGGAAACCCTGCTCTAGAGGAAGATAAACTCCAACATGAAGGCCAGTTAAGGATCTCATGACGTCTATGAGCAGAGCCGTGCTGTAGCAGCAATATTTTCCATTGCGCTCATGCCCCCCTCAATTGTTTTATAGGATGCTACCGCATCCGCTGAGGAGGTAATAAAGGCAGTCAGACTGGAAAACTTGCACGCTACGCTTCATATTGGTGACCCCGACGCGAGTGATTTATTTCCACGTGCGCCCTTTCGTTTGTGCCCCAGTTATTTAATTAATAATAATTTATCTTGGTTAAATCCTATCTCCTACACCAGGTTTTCTTTCTCATTGTATACACGATGACTGAAAGGG
This sequence comes from Ladona fulva, assembly GCA_000376725.2. NCBI lineage: Eukaryota > Metazoa > Arthropoda > Insecta > Odonata > Libellulidae > Ladona > Ladona fulva. The sequence goes on along the minus strand of KZ309075.1, from coordinate 209,118 downwards.
TAGATTTCGCGAACCGCGTGTCCATGCGTGTGCCGCCATTTAATCCTGCGAATCCGCAGTTGTGGTTTGCTCAACTTGAAGGGCATTTTCGTCTCGCAAAAATCGACGACGATAACGATCGGTTCGATTTAGTTTCCGCCAATCTAGATCCGAGATTTGCCCAGGAAGTGGAGGATATCATCATAAACCCTCCGGAGAGTGGAAAATATACGCGATTGCGAGAGGAATTAATTCGGCGCCTGTGTGTCTCGGACCGTCGGCGAATCAAACGACTCCTCTCCAATGAAGATATAGGTGACCGGAAGCCTACCAGTACCTTCGCCACATTTACATTTAAGCTCTGCAAACCGCCAATGGCGCGTGGCAGGAGGTGTAAAACACCTATATCCCTAACTACCCTGGATAGCTATTAGCTTCTCTGATACTTCGCGGGAAAAATGACCAAAAATATCTATCTATCCTGGCGACTATTTCCCTGTATCGCTTTTTAAGCCACCTTCGAGTTTTGGCCGGTAACTCTGTCCCGGAGGAGCTATTAAAAAATATTTGGCTGAACCGACTGCCCCCGCACACACACGCCATCCTTATAGCCAATTCGTCTCTCAGTTTGGCCGAACTTGCCAACCTTGCGGATAGACTAACGGAGGTCAACGCCCCGGTCCAAGTAGTAGCGGTTTCTCCCGATCCTTCATACGGCATGCTGTTGCACAGGATTGAGGATCTATCCAAGCAAGTTGCAGCCCTTTCTGCTAGGCGGGACCCGCGCCCTCGTCCCCGTTCTGTTAGACCAACCCGCCGCCCACGATACCGCAGCCCGTCACCGCACCAATCCAGAGGAGACAATGGTATTTGTTGGTACCATCAAAGTTTCGGAGACAACGCGGCCAAATGCATCCAACCTTGTGCGTACGTGTCGGGAAACGACTCCAGCAGTCCTTAATGGCGGCGCAGGACTGCGGCCCCAAATCCGACCGCCTTTTCGTCCTCGACAACGCGTCCCACCTGAGGTTCTTAATCGACACTGGGGCGGATATCAGCGTTTTCCCGGTTACGAGTCTAAAAGAGCGGCGGACCAAAGCGGATTTTCAGCTTTATGCGGTAAACAATTCGCCCATCTCCACATATGGAATCGTGGCTTTATCCCTCTCATTAGGGCTCCGCCGTAAGTTCTTGTGGCAATTTATCGTTGCAGATGTCTCGCAGGCAATTATCGGGGCAGATTTCCTACGGCATTACGGCCTTCTCGTGGACGTTGCAAACCGAAGGTTAGTGGATAGTGCGACGACGCTCTCCGTTTCCGGAATCCTCGCACGGAGCCGCAATGATCAAGTGCGAGTCGTCAATGGCTCATCTCCGTATCACCGGCTGCTGCAAGAATTCCCAGAAATAACGAGACCTCCCGGTGCACCGCAGCAGATTAAGCATTCTACAGAGCATTACATCCATACTACCCCGGGCCTGCCGGTAGCGACCAAACCGCGCCGTCTTGCCCCAGATAAACTTGCTGCTGCTAAAAGAGAATTCGAGAATATGCTGAAAATGGGAGTTGCACGGCGTTCAGATAGTTGTTGGTCGTCCGCCCTTCACCTGGTGCATAAGTCGGGCACAGAGTGGCGTCCCTGTGGCGATTATCGCTCCCTCAATTCACCCACAGTGCCTGATCGCTATCCTGTGCCCCATATAGAGGATTTTGCGCAGCAACTGGCAGGTAAAAAGTGCTTTTCGAAGATTGACTTGGTTCGGGCATTCAACCAAATTCCTGTTCATCCTGCCCATATCCCAAAAACCGCCATTGTGACACCATTCGGGTTATTCGAGTTCCCGTACATGACTTTCGGCCTGCGGAACGCCGCACAAACGTTCCAGAGGTTCATAGACGAGGTTCTAAAGGGGCTGCCATTCGCCTACGCCTACATCGACGATATTCTGGTTGCTTCTGCGGACGAAGACAAACACCTTCGGCATTTGCGGTTGCTATTCAATCGTCTAAGAGAGTACGGCGTCGTCCTCAATCCGGCGAAGTGTGTTTTTGGCGTCGCCGAAGTCGATTTTCTGGGTTGTTCTGTGTCCAAGGATGGTACAAAACCACTTCCAGTAAAGGTGCACGCGGTTAAAAACTTCCCATGCCCATCAACGATTGCGCAACTACGACAGTTTTTGGGAATGATCAATTACTACCGCCGTTTCATTCCCAATGCAGCCAATATCCAGGCTCCTCTCACCGATCTCCTGTCTGGAAATGCGAAAAGCAAGGATGAAATCCGGTGGACCCCCATCCTGGAGCGTGCTTTCCAAGATTGCAAAGATGCACTATGTCAATGCGCCTTGTTGGCCCATCCGGATGTTACCCTACCTCTTGGTCTTTTCACAGATGCCTCCAATATGACAATCGGTGCAGTCTTGCAGCAACTTACTCATACAGGATGGCAGCCTTTAGCATTCTGGACGAAGAAGCTGAGTGGCCCAGAGAGGAATTACAGCGCATACGACAGGGAGCTGCTGGCAGCGTACAAGGCAGTCCTTCAGTTCCGGCACATGCTTGAGGGTAGATGCTTTTCCATTTTTACAGACCATCGATTTCTCACTTATGCTTTCCTCCAGAAGCCTGATAAGTGTTCGCCACGACAATTCCGGTATTTGGACCTAATCGGCCAATACACAACGGATATTCAGCATGAGTCTGGAAAAGACAATGTTGTGGCAGACGCTCTGTCACGAATTGCTAGTATATCTCAAGCTGTTGATTTTTCCTCACTGGCAGCATCCCAAGAGAATGATAAGGAGTTGGCTGATGCACTCCTAAAGTCCTCTCTTACCTTACAGAAAATTGTTTTTCCAGGTTCCTCCAAGCCCTTAGTGTGTGATGTTTCTTCTGCCACCGCTCGTCCTTTTGTCACCTTGCCTTATAGGAGACAGGTAGTTGCTTCCCTGCACAATCTTTGCCATCCTGGAGCCCGGCAGACCATCCGGCTGGTAGCAGAACGTTTTGTTTGGCCATCCATGAAGAAGGATTGTAGGAATTGGGTCCGCTCTTGTCTGCAGTGCCAGAGGAATAAAATAACACGCCATGTATTTTCACCAGTTGGAGATTTTCCTGTTGCCAGTGAGAAATTCTCCCATGTCCATCTTGGTTTGGTTGGACCATTACCTTACTCTAAGGGTTGCAGATATCTATTAACTTGTGTTGACCGTTTCAGCCGGTGGCCTGAGGCCTACCCAATCCCAGACATCACTGCTGAAACAGTGGCAAGGGTATTTTTTCAGGAATGGATTGCTCGTTTTGGTGCTCCATGACGGATAACGACTGATCAGGGTCGGCAGTTCCTGAGTAGCTTGTTCCAACATTTGGTCCACCTGACTGGAACTAACCATTATAAGACCACTGCCTATAATCCTGCTGCAAATGGGATGGTGGAATGCCTGCACCGTCAACTTAAGGCAGCCATCCGGTGCCACGACAACCAGTCATGGACAGAGGTTCTCCCAGTAGTTTTGTTGGGATTGAGAGCAACGTTGAAGGAGGACATACAAGCAACTCCAGCTGAGGTTGTATATGGGCAGACTCTAACTCTTCCTGGAGAGTTATTAGCACCATCCCCTGTAGTTTCAGTGAGTGCAAATTCTGATTATGTATCAACTCTAAGGCAAAGTTTAGGTCGTTTATGACCCCCAAAAAGGTAACACCCATGGTTCTAGGAGTGTATTTGTTTTCAAAGATTTACCAACAGCCTCGCATATTTTTCTTAGGAATGATACCACTCGTAGTTCACTAGTGCCACCCTATTCTGGCCCATTTCCTGTGCTTGAACATGGCACAAAGACATTGAAAATTAACATTAATGGGCGTCAAGTTAAAGTGTCTATTGATCGTGTGAAGCCTGCATACGTGGAAAATGAGGAAATGCAAGACCCTATTGAAACTGAATATTTTATTCAACCTCAAGAGACTAGAAGTCAACCAGAGGTTATTCCTCCCAGACGTTCAGGGAGAAGGGTGCAATTCCCAAGACATTTTGAGAATTTTATTGTTTAATATTATTTTTATATGATTTTTTTTAACTAATTTTTTTCACTTAGCTGTAGCATTAGTGTACTATTTCATGTATTTCTTACTTTTTTCTTGATTTATTATTGGTTTTGTTTAAATTGTTTCAATTGTTTTGTAGGATGCTAGCGCATCCGCTGAGGAGGTAATAAAGACAGACTGGAAAACTTGCACGCTACGCTTCACGCCGTCTAGGCGGCATCTAAAAGGCGGCAACAGAAGCCAACCATTATTATTATTAGAACTACAGTATTTGTTGTTAGCGGTGTGATAGGCACGACTTATATAGTGATGATAATGATGTGACAATAAAGATTTACAATCATTTAGAGGAGAGGATTACGGATTACTCAAGAGGAGAAAGAATATTTGCGCGGGGATTTTAATCGAAGATTAATAGATTTTCTGGTACCAAGAATAAATCCTCTACAGGTTTTGGATTATATCTTTACTGGAAATTTGATTGGAGTATTTCCTGATTTGCAAATAACTTTGCGAATTTAATTGACACATCTGGTGACTATTACTACTGGGGAACGATCATTCTCGAAACTCAAATTGTTCAAAACGCTTGCGTTCATGGATGAGCCAAGACATGCGAAAGAATTGAGTTCTCAGTAACCTAGAGAATGAAAATTGTTATTATTAAGCCGAGAATGCTCTCTTAATAATTGCTTAACGCAGGTTAATTTGAAGAGCAGGAAAAAGCAACGTCTACACAGGTTGAAGATTCTCAGCGAACACATTTATTTCCCTCCAAAACACCACCTAGCATGACGCTTGCATAAACAGAAAAACAAGTTCATAACTATTAACATATTGCCAACCTTAACATGTTGCCTTATGTATCAGCTCTAACACCTCTCCTCAGAAAGCAACATATTCCATAACAAGAAACCAATCTTAAAGAATCCCATCAAAAGATTCCCAATTTAAAAGATAGTTCTTTAGTCTTAGGACCTGGAGAGGCTTCGTAAGTAGATCTGCCTGATTATCATTAGATTTAACATTCAAGAACACAACTTCACCATTTTTAACAACTTCCCTACAGTAATGGTACTTAACATAAATGTGCTTGGACCTGTCCGAAATGGAATTGTTCCCAGATATGCTAATGGCGCCTGTATTGTCCACATAAATTAAGCAAGGTTTAAGCACATATCCTTCTTCTCCTATTTCCTGCAGAAAACCTCTTAACAACTGAAACTCCGTCACACCCTCATACATGGTTATATATTCTGCATGCGTACTTGACGATGCAACACATTTTTGTTTTCTACTACGCCAACACATAACTGTGCCTGCCATAGTAATCACATATCCTGAGACAGACTTTGCATCCATTCTGTCATTTGCATAGTCAGAGTCAGTATGTATCTTTATGGGTTCACCAGTTTTCCTGAAATGTAAACCATAATGTTTGGTCCCCTTCAAATACCGCAAGATATGTTTGACATTGTTCCAATCAGTTGCAGTGGGACTTTAATAGAATTGACTAACATAACGTACAGCATTTGAAATATCAGCCAATGTAGTACTTGCTGCATATAGTAAGCATCCAACAGCTTTCCTATATACTGATTCAGAAAAACCTGTGGACTGGTTCCTGTCAACATTTACACATCCCACATCAACAGGAGCATTTACACTTCGGCAGTCTTCCATAGAAAATTCATCCAATAACTCATTAATATATACTTCCTAGTCTACTATAAACTCATCTCTTTTATGCCTTGTGATCCTCATTGACAAAAAACTACACACATCCCCCAAGTCAGTCACATTCAGTAATTCACATAATGATACCTTGATTGCAACAATAGACTCCCTCTCACCCACCAAAAGAAAATCATCTACATACACAGCAATAATTACACTACACTTTATTTAAACACAAGGATCCATTGAGCACTGCCTTAACCCTAAATTAACAAAAAATACTATGTAAATATTCATTTCAATTCCTCCCAGATTAAACAATCTAAAATGGGTAAAGATGACTTTGCGCAAGATGGTGCGCACCCAGGAAAAATCCCAAGGAAGAATGGACGAACTCGCAATGTCCTTACCCACAAAGTCTCCCGAATGGCTTGGAGAAATGTTCTGCCGGGATAGCTCAACGGACAGAAACTCGCAACGTCCTTGCCCACAAAGTATCCCGAATGGCTTGGAGAAATGTTCTGCCGGGATAGCTCAACGGACAGAGCACCCGACCGGCAATTTGGAGACCCGGGTTCGATTCCCGGTCCCGTCAGACTTTTTTCAAGTCCATTCTTCCTTGGGATTCCTCCCAGATTGTTTGAGACCATATACACTTTTGTATAATTTGCATACAAAAAGCCTTGGGTCATTAATCACAAACCCTGGAGCTTGCTCCATATAGACTGGTGTATCTAATCTGCTGTTTAGGTAAGCACCAACCACATAAATGTGCTCCATCTCCCATTCATGCTCTACTGCCAAAGCCATGAGTATCCTCAGGGTCTTCTTCTGTACCACTGGGCTGAAGGTTTCAAGATAATCAACCCCATACACCTGACGGTGCCCTTGGGCCACTAATCTGGCCTTATACCTTACAATTTTTTCCTCAATCATCTTTATGGAAAACACCCATTTACTCCCAATTAGATTCAAACCCTCTGGTTGGCGAACAATAGTCCACGTCTCTTGATTCTCCATATTGTGTAGCTCTTTGGATATTGCTGTCTTCCATTCTTCTGACTGTGGGCTACTCAAGGCTTCCCTAGCACTGCTTGGCACTGTGATGTCCATTGTTTTCTCTTGTACCAGATTTCAGTAAGGCAAGTGGCACTTCTTCTGCAATTTTCTCTCCCTCCTTGGTCGGCCCAAGCCTATCTCTGGCTCCTCTCCTCGGTCTAGAATCCCCTCTAAGTCATCAGAGTGAGTCGCGGGTAGAGTATTCTGCTCCTGGTCCTCTTGTCCTTCCTCTGCATCCTCTTCCTGCCATATAGGCAAGCTGCATTCCAAATCTGGAATGGACTTATAAGGAAAAACATGCTCTCTGAACCTTACATCTCTGCAGATTATGACACCTCTCCCTTTCTTGTCCCATAGGCGATATCCCTTGATGCCCTCTTCATATCCAAGCATGATGCATTCCCGCGCCCTTGATGTCAACTTGCCTTCTTGTTGAACTTTGGGTATCCAAGCCCATGCCTGGCACCCAAATACCATGATGTAATCTACATCACCACTCCACAAGGCTCGTCCCTTCCATATCTCCAGGGGTGTGGCAAAGTTCAATGGCTGGGATGGACATCGGTTTCTCACATGGCATGCAGTTTGGAGTGCTTCTGCCCAGAATGAGCGAGGGACACCAGATTCAACCAGCAGATATCTCATGACATTCGCTAATGTCAAGTTTGCCCGCTCTGCCAGGCCATTCTGTTGAGGAGTGTGTGCAACTGACCTCCTGTGCATAATCCCACTCTCTCTCAAGAATATCTGGAAGTCCTTCCCTGTATATTCCGTCCCCTGGACCGTCTGGAACTCTTTTATTCTCCTTCCATGCAGAACTTCAGACCTCTCCTTGAAGTCCTTGAACTCCCTCAGAGCGTCACTCTTCCTGGTGATGGCCACAGCTGTCATATATCGCGATGCCTCGTCTATGAAAGTGATTACAAACCTCTTATGACCAAGAGACATCGGCGATAATGGGCCCATTATATCTGAGTGGATCCGGAGGAGAACTTCAGTGCTCTTTTCCCCAACTCCAACAGGAAAAGGTCCTCTCCTCATCTTTCCCTGGATACATGGCAGACAATCTTCCATCTCTCCCCTCATCCCTTTGCCCATAGGTTCCTCCAGAACACTGAGTTTCCTCAACGCCTTCTCGTTTGGATATCCGANTCTCATTGTATACACGATGACTGAAAGGGTAGATTTCGCGAACCGCGTGGCCATGCGTGTGCCGCCATTTAATCCTGCGAATCCGCAGTTGTGGTTTGCTCAACTTGAAGGGCATTTTCGTCTCGCAAAAATCGACGACGATAACGATCGGTTCGATTTAGTTTCCGCCAATCTAGATCCGAGATTTGCCCAGGAAGTGGAGGATATCATCATAAACCCTCCGGAGAGTGGAAAATATACGCGATTGCGAGAGGAATTAATTCGGCGCCTGTGTGTCTCGGACCGTCGGCGAATCAAACGACTCCTCTCCAATGAAGATATAGGTGACCGGAAGCCTACCAGTACCTTCGCCACATTTACATTTAAGCTCTGCAAACCGCCAATGGCGCGTGGCAGGAGGTGTAAAACACCTATATCCCTAACTACCCTGGATAGCTATTAGCTTCTCCGACACTTCGCGGGAAAAATGACCAAAAATATCTATCTATCCTGGCGACTATTTCCCTGTATCGCTTTTTAAGCCACCTTCGAGTTTTGGCCGGTAACTCTGTCCCGGAGGAGCTATTAAAAAATATTTGGCTGAACCGACTGCCCCCGCACACACACGCCATCCTTATAGCCAATTCGTCTCTCAGTTTGGCCGAACTTGCCAACCTTGCGGATAGACTAACGGAGGTCAACGCCCCGGTCCAAGTAGCAGCGGTTTCTCCCGATCCTTCATACGGCATGCTGTTGCACAGGATTNAAAGTATTGCCTCACAGAGCCGCCGATTTTTTTCCATAAAGTCCCGGGTATGGGCACAATGGAAAAAAGCGGACATGCATCCTAGTCATCATAGGTTCGATTCTAGGAGGCCCCAAAAACTGTACTTTTCCCGATTTAAATGCATTGAGCGCATATTCCAAAATTCATTTAGCATATTTTGCATTAAGATACAACGTTGAAATTGACGAAGTGATTAGAAGGTATTTTTATCTTATTTTTGACGTATGAGCGTTATCCATAATGGCCGCAGGCTCGATGCTAGGTAAATTCTTTCTGCCAAAATTTCAGAAACTCATTTTGGGTATTTTTCGGTAGGTTAGAACGTTAAAATTCACGCCACCGATAGAGATGATAATTATCTATTGTATGCGTAAAGGTTTTGTCCTGTGAGTTCTTAGTTCGATGCTAGGGCAATTCCTATATCATATGTTCAAGAAATCGTTTATGGTATTTCGCCGTACGATAGAAAGCCGTTATTCACGGCCTTGTTAGAATAGAAAAATGTCTATCGAATGCCGTAGTGATTTTTGCCCTGTGGGCCAAGGTACAGTCACGAGCAAAAAGATACTCAAAAAAATTGCGGGTAACATAAGATTCTGGATACTCTTAAAACTCCTTCTGCGGAATATGTTGCAACACTGTATGGAGTCTACCTCAAATATAACGGTACTTTTATTGGTTGCAATGGTTCGGTTTAAAGAAATGGTAGGAGCATCACTCTTGACCTAGCTGTCAAAGGAGACGGACGTGCCCTTCTCTCTCTCCTGAGTGCACATTCTGAGTTGCAGCCGCAGACGTCCTACCTTCATTCCATCGTTGTTTCTTCCACGTGTTCACTTATAGCGTACAGTTTCTGTACTTAGTTTATATTTAGTGTTAAGTGTAGTGCTTTTTTTAGTGTTTAGTGCATCCATTCCGGTTGCAGTTTTATTGAAGTGTCTGCAGTTGACCCTTGAAGCAGCGAATCCAGACCGAACGAGCGTTAAGTACAACTTACCCTTTTATTTTTTATCTTTCTCCTTCACTTTTAACATATTCCTGTGGTTATAGGGTTTATTTTTGGACGTATCCATAAAACTCTTCATATTGCTTTGGCTGTATTGAGTAAATTCTTTACTTTAGTGCTCTGTTTTAAATTCCCTCAAAGGAAAACTTTTAACCCTTGTGCAGTCAGGCTATCTCATTTGAACAAAAATTTACTTTTAGCGAGCGAAACATTGTATAACTAATTTGGTTCTTCTGTAATTTTCCAATTAAATCTCCTTACTGACATAAATATCCGAAGTAGTTTATCTTCTTAAGTCCGTTTCGTACGTTGGTGCACTTATTTTGCGAAAGCCATCTTACAATTTAGAAATCTAGTCCCTTTCTTGACTCTCAGGTAAAGCCCAGCGTGGGGTAAATAGTTTTCATTTTTAGTTGTCTTCGTTTTAACCAGAAATCTTAAAGTCTGTAGCAATAGGATGGCTTCCTACAGGTCTTCCCTTGGTGCTCGCGAAAGGAATGTGGGTACCGACCCCCTGTGGGCACGGATCTGCAACCTTGAGAGGGCCCTTGGAGAG
>KZ309075.1:136541-169372 GCA_000376725.2 Ladona fulva | reverse complement strand
TACCTCCGTCAAAATATTGAATAATATATCTTGTAAAAAAGAAGGAAGGAAAAAACGATCTCTACGCTTCACTGGTACGAGATATAACTAAAAATTCTACGATGCGTAAAACGGAGAAATATATCCGAGAAAATCCCAAACAGATGCTCATGTTTACTAATAACCATTGAGAAGGATTAAAGACAGGATGGCGTCAAGTGGTCTAGCGGCAATCTGTGGAGGACACTTACGTTGAAGTGTCTTCCTGCAATAAACCTTAGACATATGGCTTGCATTTTGTGCTGGTATAGAGAAGAAATATGAGGTTTTAATGTCTCCAAATTTCGTGAATCTGTGAATAAAATCGTATTTGTAATCAACTGTGAAACTCATCGTGCCCGTACGGGCACGTTCGGCAAATAGACCCTGGTTTTTACCGTGCCCGTACGGGCACGCTAGGCGTTTAAAGGACCGGAGCCGCTTCAGTCGCACGGCTGCGGACGCGCCATTGGAAAGGGTTCCATTACTTTGTATATAAGAAGTGTCATTTGTGTGGCGTTTACAGACGGACGGCTATAGTCGCGCGGCTACAGTCGTTTCAGTCGCCGCATAGGAGTTGCACCTTTAGGTGAAACATGATAATTGAATAGTGAAACTAGTTTGGGAGAATAGAAATAATAATAATAAAACGACTTTATTTCAGGACGAGATTGAGACTAGTAAGTCTCTTCTTACATCTAACCCTAATGGGAGAAATGGGAGTTTAATATATTGTAAATGAAAGACAGATCCGATTTCACAAAGGTTTCATTTGGGAATCTTAGCGAAAGGTATTTTAGTACAAAAAAATCTGTAGATGGGGTACACAAGATACTACTATGTCAGCAAAAAATCTGAAGACCTGGTTGAGGGAGGCAATATTTGAGTTGGCTGACATGTGAAGGAGCAATATGAAGATGCCGGGATTACTATGGAAGTGAAATATAACTTTAGGGAGTCTGGGTGCTTCGTTTCAGTGAACTGGAGCAGGTGAACATGAACATTACTCGGACGAACCGTACTGGCAAATGGAACATTCTCGATTTATTAGCTACCTCTCACCCACACTTAATGACTGGTATACACGTAGTTGACGGAATTTCAGATCACGACGTAATAATAGCAGAGATTAAGGCAGCAACAGTTAAATCTCTTAAACCACCAAGGGAAATATACATATTCAGCAAATGTAACTTTACGGAGTTCAAAAATTATATAAACGTAGAAAGGGATGATTTCTGCCGTTTTGTGAGTGAAAATACAGTCGAAGATAGCTGGAATGAGTTCCTCCGAATCCTCAAAGAAGGATTAGTTAAATACGTACCAACTAAGCAAATACGCGAGCGTAAGGAGCCACGTTGGATGAAGGCAAAGTTAAGAACGTTGTACAGGAAACAAAGACTTATTCATTCCCGTTTAAGGAAACTTAAAGCATGCGGCACTAACATTGAGCTAGAGCAGAAAAAGTATAGAGACATGCGTAGGGTAATTAAGGAAGAAGCACAAAAAGAATTTCAGGAATATAGATCTAAAACGCTATTAGAATCATTAAGTGGTGATCAGAAAGAATTTTGGTCGTATGTGCGCGAGTCTCGTGGAGGTCAGTTTACCGTACCAAGCCTAATCAATGAAGAGGGAAATTGTGTAAAGGAATCTATAGAAAAAGCGAACTTACTAAACCACCACTATCAGAAGTGTTTCAAAGTAGACAACGGCCAAGTTAATGAGTTTACTAGGCGAATTGATTCGGATATGTCTCCCATTGAATTATCAGTGGAAGGAATAGAAAATTTGTTGCGCCAGATTGAAAGGAAAAAAGCTCCGGGACCCGAATGTATCCCATCATTAGTTATTAAAACTTTATCTTATGAGCTCGCTCCCCTTCTTCTTGTCTTCTACCGGAAATCGTTAGATGAAGGAACTGTTCCTATATCATGGAAGAAAGCGAACGTCACTCCGGTTCCAAAGAAAGGACGCACCTTAAAGCCTGACGATTACAGGCCCATTTCTCTCACTTCGATCTTTTGTAAAATTATGGAACATATCATTGCAAGTTCAATAATGCGGTTCCTTTCCGAGAAGGGAGCAATTAGTCAGAGCCAGCATGGGTTCCGCAAAGGTAGGTCATGTGAGACTCAGCTAGCCCTTTTCATAAACGACATAGCTAAGGCGGCGGATAAGGGAGTTAGAACAGATGCAGTATTCTTAGATTTCAGGAAAGCTTTTGACACTGTAACTCATGTAAAGCTAATTCAGAAGCTAATTGCTTACGCGATCGATGAGAAAGTAGTCGAGTGGATAAAATCCTTCCTCGAAAATAGGACTCAGCGAGTTGCGTTAGACGGAATTTTATCCGATGAGGTAGAGATCACATCAGGAGTCCCGCAGGGAAGCGTTTTAGGGCCGATATTATTTCTAATCTACATTAATGATATAGTAGATAATGTAAGGAGCAAGGTTAGACTATTCGCCGATGATACCCTCTTATACAGACAGATTACTTCAGATGAAGATAGTGTTATCCTACAGAACGACCTGAACGTTATATCGACGTGGTGCGAAGATTGGCAGCTTGATTTGAACGTAAAGAAGTGCGTAGCTATGAACTTCACGCGATCGACCAACATTAATAGCTTAAAATACGAAATTTCAGGAAATCTCTTAGAGTCTGTGAGTCACAATAAATACCTAGGAGTTACGATTAGCAGCGGTTTATCATTCAAGGAACATATTCGAGAGATCATAGGAAAGGCTAACAAAATGCAAAGATTGACAAGTAGAACCCTTAGAGGATGCCAATCGAAAGTGAAAGAAACTGCTTATTTTTCTCTAATTAGACCTAGTCTCGAATACTGCAGCGCGGTTTGGGATCCGCACGAAGTAGGTCTAGCCTCAGATTTAGAAATGGTCCAACGTAGGTCGGCCCGTTTCGTTAGTGGAGACTTTAGATTCGACAGCAGCGTTACGGCTATGATAAAGTCCCTCGGGTGGAGTTCGCTACAGGAGAGAAGATCTGATTACCGACAGAAACTTTTCGAAAAACTCGTCTGCGCAGAATTTTCAGAGGAAGTCGAGGACATTGTAATTCCGGTACAGGAAGAACGCGACCTTCGAGAGGCATCGACCAAGCGTTACAGAGAAATAATCGCAAAAACGGATAGTTATTTTTGGTCGTTCTTTCCACGTAGTATTAGAGAAGCCAACAGGATAGATTAGGTACGAATATCTGGTGTTGACACACCCCCTGCCACACGCCATTTGGCGGCTCGCGGGGTAAGTTTCTAAATCTAAATCTAAATCAATCACTGTTAAAATAAGTTTTACCTCATCGAAACCAAATTCAAATCGCAAAAGGTTTCGTTGCAATGTTCCCCTGATTATGCAGCGTTGCTATTGGACCTGTTGTTTATTGTGACTTTGTAAAAGTTGGTTGAATATGGTCTATGATAAAATATGTGATACATAATTTTTAAATATTATGTATTTTTTGTTTTATGTTTTAGTAAAATTCTCTTCGTAACAACTGACTGTAAGAGAAACGAAGGCTATTCTCCCTATTGGAGAAGACATTCTCATTAATACGCATTATTAGCAATTATGCAAAATTCATGGGTCCAATGAGTGATTTACTCCTTTTGGAAGGAAGTTCGCTTCTTTTTATTTAAGATAATATTAATTGTTCTCAACCAATAACTGATATAATATTTTCCTTGTTTATAACGTTTTTTCTTTATACCTAGCTATCCCGACATTCCTCTTCTTCGTAATGCCTCCATCTCTATTCCCTCCATTTCCTTTTCTCTTTCTTTGCCTCTCTCTCTTTCATCTTCCTTCTTTTCCTCCACCAGATGGCTGCTTTTTTTAATCTCGCCTCATATAAATCCGAAAAATTCTTTTTGCATTTGACAGCCTCTGAATTATCGTCCGCAGATGATTCTCTCCCTATTTTCCTCTTCTCCAGTGTCTTCTTTTATCGCTTTTATATCGTTGTTGTATTTTTATTCAGCGTACATATCATGCGAACCTTTTCCTAAGAAACGTAACCATTATGTAGTTCGTAACATGAGATCGCTTTCTTATTTTAGTTTAAATGAAGTAATTAGGTCACTTCTTATTCCACATACGGGCAGATTTTCCGCAATCTCTCATTACATCATTGACAAAATTTGATGTTGCATTATGTACTATAAATCTTAAACCTCTTTGTATCTCTGAACACGAAAATCCATACTTCTTTTGCCACACACTCTTCAATACAATTTTCAAAGCGTTTATCTGGTGAGCTTCGATTCAAATTTCTTAACCAATTTTTTAAGAGTCATTGAAGGTTGAGTTTAAACATTTTAGATAACGAAGACCCTAGAAAAATCCGTTTGCACGAGTTCATCTGATAGAGAATTGTTTTCAACAATTTAATATTACGTATTATTCTTATAAGGAATATTTTCTAACTAGAAAGCACCCGTTACCGGGAAATATTTCTTCCCGTTGGAAAATTCGAGGAAAAACACGCCTATTTATTGTAACAGCGATTCGTCACTGTAAACTGTTCGTAGCTTCAATAGCTAACATCTCATAAAATTACCACCTCTTCATACACTCTACCGTTAGTTATTAAGCTTAGATAGCATAAAAATGTACACTCGCTTATCTGCCAATTTCCCTTATTTCCGCCCTTCCTCTTCCCCCTCCGTTTTTCCTCTCATCTCGGTTTGTGGATAGCTAACTACTAATTTAATAAGGTGGATATCCTCTTTAAGTCACTCCTTTTTATCGAACTCCCCTCTATTCCCATTTCCAAGTTGGGGTCGTTAACTATTTTTCGAAAATACATCAGACTCCCCAGTGCGGAAACGAGAAATCTTGTGGATAATATTACCACCGATACGTTAATATTATTAAATGCCCATAAAAATGGAGAAGAGAGTGAGAAAGCGCTTTTCTTGAGAGGGAGCAATGAAAGTGGACCCATTTATCTCTTCGTATTTTCTTTCTCAATTAAGATTTTTATTGACTTTGCTCGTGATTTATTTTTTCTCATCCCATCCCTAGGGAAGTTTGTACTTTGGTTCATCTCAATTGCTGCAAGTTTACGGAGAAAGTGAAATCAACGCAAGTAAAACTTGGGCGATTAGCGGAAATCTTCCGTGTTTTGTTTCACTTTTATCGCTTTCTGCGAGAGCGCGCAGTTCTCCTTTCGAATCGCCACCTCTTTTATTCAGAAAACACAATGTTCTCCGAGGTTGGCCCAAAGCATATTTCGCTGCAATTTATTCCGCTGTGATTTATTACGCACGTTCGTCACTTTTTTCTTCCTTCGAATCAACGGTATCTTTCCTACTTTTCTCGGGAGCGGATAAATCTTTCGTAAACAACTTTTTATGCAATTCCTGAGCTCTGCTTTTTGTGAAGGAGTGGCTCGATTCATCCGAATCAATATTCCGGGCAGAGGACCCAAACAGACTCAGTGAGCGAAGAGGTATATCGTTGGATTGAGAAGCGGCCATAAATGTGTACGTAATTGAAATGCGGGAGAAAGCTCTTTTGAATGAGAAAAATGTAATTTTGTAACATTCTTTGTAATTTTCACCGATTTATCTCGTTCCTGTGGCAACATCTCTAACATTAATGGAATCCAAATAATTTAGAAATGGACGTACATTTCGATATCGAACGACGTTGCAAGTGTCTGTATAAAGTATGCTTCACAAGCTGACAAAATAAACGTAACGGAATTTCCTTTCACTTAAAAGCTGAATTTTGAAAGAATAAGAGGCGCAGACTTTTACACAATCAAGGGATGATCGTTATCTTCATCTTACATAATTATCTTCATCTTAGTCTGCCGTTATTACTTTAATTTACTTTCAGAAACAATTTTAGTAAATACTTAACCAAGTTCAAAGGTTGTTTAGCTGTAAACACTCTTGTGGATAATTGAAATGCATCCTTCGGTTCCTAAATTAAAAATATATGAAGTATGTTAAATTTTCTTAATTTCATGAATGATGCAACTTCTTGACATTAGTTGATCAGAGCGGTGCTTTTTTGACTCTCTCCTCACCCCATCAGGAAAAGATTTTAAAACAAAACGTATAATAATAATAAATTGACTGCAAATTAAATTAGTGACATAGATACCTTCCTCGATATCCTTAATACGATACTTTCACAGAATGGAGCGGTTATTGTTTCACCTAATTAATCCTCAATATCATGGTATTCACAACAGATATTTACGAGTATAACAACTCGAGACTGATGTTGTCGAGTTGTTATACGCCGATTTTAAACATACCAAGGAGAAGAAGCAGCACATATTTTCATGTATAGACCAGTCTTGCCAACTTCCGCCGATAGTAACTTACTATTTATTGAAAAATGATGAAGGAAAAAATAGAGAGAAATTAAAAGTGGGAAATAACAGTGTTATTAAATAAGCTGTGTTATTAAAAAAACTCAGAAATTGACATTTATGACAGGGAAGTGCATCAGCTAAGGCAATGCAATTGAAGTAATTAAGGAAAATGGTCTCATGGGCGTGGATCGCAATACATTGCGTGAATATTAGAACATTCGGAGGTATTGCAGGATGTATTTATTATTAAACTTAAGTAAGCCTTTTCTCGAGCATTACGTATAAGTCTGTACCTGAGAAAGAAGTGGTTTCAGAATTCACGGTCAATTAAACAGGGAAAGTCAAGCCGAACGTGATAATGCCTTAGCCTATTGTATGAAGAAATCCGCATATGAACCCATAGAGAGAGCGGAAGGAAGACGAGACGGAGGTGGAATGGATAGGAAAGGGAGAAAAAAGGGGCAGCGGGAATATTGGAAAATCGTTAGACTTTGAAATACGAGGAATAAAACGGATTCGGATGGGGGAAGAGGTGGATTTATTTATTAGGATTGGGATCCGAAAGAGAGGGAAAGAGAAAGGGCAAAGAAAAATTTTCGTGGTCGAGTTCGACAAGGGAGAAAAGAAAAGAGGAAAAATGAGATTTTTTCGCATCGCTCGAACAAGCATTCACCGACGAAAAAATATATATGGACGCGTGAACCGGAAATTGATGCGAAAACTTGAATCTTGATTCGGGGGATATTTAAGTAGGTTCGCGAAACGACAGCAAAGGACGGAAAAATGATGGAGAGAGGGAAGAAATGATTCGTAGAGCAGAGAACGGTTTAGAACGAACCAAGAACTTTTTAATTTAAAATATCCTTTCCTTAAAGATCTTTTTTCGAGAGGGAGTGTTTAGGCATTACTTTGTTGTTGTGTCATCAAATCACTTTGGTTTTAAATGTAAATGTTTAAATTTTTCTTAAGTAAATTTTTCCAAATGTTTGTTTTCATTCTTATTTTTATTTTAATAACAGCTTGAGTGTTGCAACATATTCCTGTCTAGATTACGATTTTCTTAATAAAAAGTGGGTTCAAAACCTATTAAAGCAACGACAGAATCATAAAAATTATCAGATTAAGTACGAAAACACCAATAATCTAATAATGGGCTAAACGTTGCAGCTAATTGTAAGTGCTCCTGGATTTTATAGGTGAAGCGGAAGATTTCCAAAGGAAAATCAGTTGAACGCATCGCTGGATTAGGGAACGATCGAATTTTCTATAAGAAAGTACTCTCATTGATTATTCTCCCTCTTAAGCGGATTACAGCTTCTAATATTCTGTAAGCCCCGAAGTCGTTTAATAAATGGGTAATTGAATACAAACTATGCCTCTGGATACAACTAAACTAAATTGCGTTTAAATTTAGATTTACGCGTTGAAATTAGCACTGGAGTCTATGTGATTCGATTGGTAGATTTACATAGGAATATTTTCGCTTCATTTTTCAAGATTATTGTGTCCCGATTCAAAGGTGGCGCTCTGAAGTGGATGCCCTTTATCCGTCGAAGGCACTTAGGGAGTATTTCTGAGATCCTCAAACTGCTTACGCGACTTTTCCTCCCGATTTTTGACAGTTTCATGTATTCAAAAAGGGAAAGAAACAATGATGAACGAAGAGAAAGATTTTTTAATGTTAAATTTATGGAGGCATATATATAAATATAATATAGATAAAAGCATATATATGGTGATAAAAGTTAACTTTTGTCCTGTTCAAGAAAAGTGGCGGCTCATGAATTTATTTCTATTTTTTTCCGGTGCTTTTTCCTCAAGTGTATTCAATTCAAATTGTGAAATTGAAGTGACAAAAGGTGAATTAAGCACACTTATTCACTAATTATTTCATTTACCTCTACTTACAGGTTTTATTCTATGTCACTTTTGTCGAATTGATAAATTTTGCAACTCTCAAATCAGCATAACTTAAATATTTATTTGTGTTTACTCTTTAATGCATATATTAAATATTTAGAAATATAAATAATACATATATTATATATGTATATCATTAATATTCAGAATTACCACATAGGGTAGGTTAGAGAAGACATTAGCACAACCCCTGCCATTGTATTTCCTGTAGATGGACATTCATAACACGATTTAGATGCTCCCTAATAACTAAGATTCAGTTATCAAGGAAACGGGAAGTAGCTCAAAATATTATCTGGATTTCCTGTACATTTCTTATGGGGTAAAAGTTAAGGTGCCCTGGCATCGAACCAAGGATCAATTTAGAAGTTCTTAAGCTTAAATATGAACTATACACATTAATCATATTCATTTACCGAATTTTCGCTCTAGGACTTTTGGAAGTGCACCGAAAAAAATTTTTTTAAAACAAGTGATGCAAACATTACGGACGAAATTTGATTCGTCCTAGCTTAAATAAGGGTATATGCGGTAGAAGTACATTCAAATTACGGATTAGAAGTTCCTCCAGTTATTATCGCTCAAGTATTAGTGCAATAATGTATCGGAAAGCACTTCAAGACAAATATCGAATTATCTGTACCTTTATTATAGTATAAGCATCTGTATGGGCCACGGCCCCCTTGTTCGACTTGAACTGTTGTCCACCAAGTTTTTTCCAAGCTATTTTTCAAATTTGGAAATTAATAGAAGTCACTGAGGGTCAAATCCGGTGATACGGTTGATTTTGTATTAATTCTAACTTTAATTCCATAATTTTAGCCATCGAAACTGCGCTGGTGTGCACCCGTGAATTGTCATGATGGAAGAGGATCTTTTTCAAATGAGAACGTTTTTTCTTGATTTCTTCGCTCAACCGGTGCAATAACGACGCATAATACTCTCCAGTTATCGTTTGACCTTTTTCCAAGTAAACGGTGTAGATGCTTCTCCATGCATCCCAAACAAATTGTGACCATCACCTTGCCGGCCGATTTCGCTACCTTCACCTTCTTCGAAGCCCGTTTGCATTAAAAAAACACACTTTTTTGGCTATTCCTGTTTCTGGAGTGTATTAGTGCATCCACGTTTCCTCCACAGTTATGTATCGACGCAGAAACTCGTCAGGATTGCGACGGAAAAGCGCCAGAATAGCCTCAGAGTCGACCACACGATGGCTTTTATTCTCCTCTGAGAGCAAACACGGCACCCATCCGGCCTTTTTCAAACACAATTGAAAACAGTGTATTTTGCGGTAATGCCACGTCGCAATGTATATATAATATTTTAAACTTATTCACATAATATCCTGTAAATACGAAATTCACCGTCTGTGTGATGGAAACTCAAAGAGGCGGATTTTTGACTAAATCCGCGATAAATCTAAACGAGATATTTCAAAAGAAGGCATCCCTTAGGAATCTGTGCAAAGGAATCGGTAGGAGAAGGTAGGGATTTAGCTGTGGAGGGAATATCTGTACATTTTATATAAAATGTGTAATATAATAATATATATAATAATTTATAATATACAGTGTACAGATATATAAAATGGTTATATAAAATGATTAGAGGCGAAGGAAAAGCAGTGGATAATGTAAGTTGAGAGAGAATAGAGGTACGAAGATAGAAGTGGTAATGGGGGCGATTTTTTTGGTTTAAATGGCCGACAGTCTACAAAACGATTCGCTCTCGCCGCGTGTGTATTTTATGCAAATTAAATGAGTTTAATGAGTCTAATGATGTAGAGTACTAAAGACTTACGGAAAGATGTCGTTTCATCTGATGGAAAGTTAAAATTTAGGTTTTACTTATATTTATCATAGATGTAGCTTAGGGTGGGAATGAACATAGTTCAGTAGTACCATCTAGTACCATACTACCATACCAGTAGGACAAACCATCGGAGTTGTCTACATTTGTGGTGTACTTCTTTACGAAGTCCAAAAATGACACGTACAAGAGTTTTGTAATGGGATTGATAGAAGCCATCGAAAACTAGACATTGCTTACCATATATTAGTTATATATCATATATTATATATTAGTTATATATCATCATAATTTTCATTGCTATTTCAAAGAGAGAAGGGAAATGTCACAAGAAAAGCAATAAACCACGCTCTGAAAGTATTCGATGTTGCTAATTGTTTTCATCGAAGCATTTTATTGAATAGTCGATGGATACACGAGTGTCTACGACAAATCAAAATCTCCGCTTGATTCCAGAAGTTCCATCTCTCTGCCCATAATGTATCAGGAAATAAGACAGGATTCTCGGTCTATGCTGCGATTGCATTACTCTATAGAATCGTAGACGAAGGAATGCGATTAAAGGAGAAATAAATCCATTTTAATCGACTCACTTTAAGTTTTAAGTTTCGCCGACCACTCGGGCGCACGCTTTTGGGTTTTTCGTGGTCGTTTATCTTCGGCAGAAAGGATTTCTATACTTCCGATCGCCTATCCCTTGCTTGTTTCTTCCCCTCGCCTCGCAATTTGCCGCTCTTTTTCTCTCTCCGCACGTTAAAAGGGTTTTCGTTGCCCGATTACGATGGATGGATGGACTGTACTTTTCAAATGACCCTATTCGTCTTGGCCGCAAAATGAACACTCATGGATCTTCTTTTCTATATCTCCCCACTTTTATGCGTTCCTTCGCATGTTTCCCACGCATGCGTATAAATAATCCCATGAAATGGACGGTCGGCTTGTTTTATCGTGGTGATTATTCCGCGTTTTTTCCCACTATTTTTGCCTTTCTTAGCGTTTGCAGCAATAAAACCCTTCCGTTTTTCCGAAGGCCAAAGGGTGGGCAATAGTTTTCGGTGGGAATATATTCGGAAGTGATGCTCGTTGGGACACGAAGGTTGGGGAACAAATAAATAAGGGGGAGGCCTTTGAGGGGCTGCTGATAAGTAATTTGTGAAATACTGCGTTGCATAAGACGGATTTTGCGATGGAGAGAATCTGTTAAGCGATCGGCACATTGATCTTCCCAGTTTTCGGATGATTCACATATTTTCCTTCAAAATTTACTACCATGAATAGGTTCTTTTACCTCCTTAAATTTCTCCTGGTAGCAGTTTTCTATCCCTGCCTGCAATCACTCATACCTTCGAATATTTCTCATTCTTTAAACCCCTTATATCGACATTTATATCACATTTAAAACAAGTTTTTACATCATACGACTAAATGCTCTAAATTCTAAAACACATTTTTTCATCATACGACTAAATTCTAATTCTTGGCCGAAAAAGGTGTCCGCCATTTTGTTGCATAAAATGAGCAGAGATCCATATTTGAGCACAAACCTATAACGAATCAAAAGATCAGAAACCATACTAAAATATGGCATAATTGGTTTTTCCATTTGTTTCCTTTATTCACGTCTGCATCGCAGCAAACCTGAATGTTTTTCAGAAAAATCCGAGAACATTATTTTCTGTGAAAATTTCCCAAGTTTGACACCCTGTATCTTTTTGACGCTCAAAAAAACGAAAAATGAAAGGCGGTACAAAAAAAATTCAATCTTTTCTGAAAACTTATGCGAAGTTTCACGTTCCTTAATCTAAAAAACCATTTTTGGCCTCTTGGCCAGCTTTTCTCGATTCTAGCCCACTGTGGAACGGTTCGATGTGTTCCAAAGCACTATAAATCCAACGAAAACGCATTAATCTGGAACAGACAACTGCTGATTGATGGCTGGGCCCACCAGCACATCTCACCGTAGCATTTGCCAACTCAAACAAAAATCTGCACATCTGGGAATAACTAATAATTTTCTATTGCGGGTTAATTAAGAACATTATGAGTTTACTTTTCAGAAAAATGTTTGAAGAAAATTTTCTTCGAATAGAGTCGTCCTTCATAATCATTACAATGCAAATAATTAACTTTAGTCGTCGTCTGAATATTATAGAGAGTTAAGGGCAGTGCTGAATATCATTACAATATCACGATCGCACTCACATAGACTTGCCATAGCTTTCATTTCAAAGTGCTTCACTCCTCACTGACAAACAAAGCCTTCTACGTACTGACACATAAGTTCCAACAGCTGGGAAAATCGGGCGTTTCAATACTAATTTTGTTATATCGACAAACACTGGAATTTTTCGCGTCCTATTTGACAAAAATTATTTATGCTTAATTAGGAATAAATGCAAATAGCACATAATAAATGTAATGTTGCTTAATATATATCAAGATCCGAATATTTTATAAAGATTTCGAATAACACAAATTATTTTAGGAATCGAATAATTAGTTTCTAGATTCCGAGAGGACACCATTTCCAGAAAAGGGTAATTATATGGTGGTGGGAAAAGCGATTGCCAACGAAATCCCTTCATTCAGTAGAATTAGGAACAGATTTCTCAAATGATGTCGGTAAACAGAAAGTGCGCGAGAATCTTCGCGAAATAGAAAATGGGTGCCAAATAGCTGTTTTTCCCGACGAAGATTACAGAGAGAAATTGCAGAGATTAAGTCCAGTGAAAGGGCAATTATATTGCGCAACGAGATGTGCCACCGATCCTCGGCTAATTACAGCAGGTAGATAAGTCAAGTTTGCCGGGGTGGGTGAGATTACCTTCTTTAATCTTTTCAAACTTTTGCTACATTATGGAACTGATTAATGCCTAGTTAACGTATCAAATAGCCTGTGTTTAATGCGTAGTTTAATGCGTCCTGTGGTTTAATGCGCAGTTCTATCTTATCTGGCCAATTTCTAATTACGCCTCCAATATTTATTCTTCAACTTGTTTTCTAATATCTCTCGAATATCTCACCTTTCCCAGCTTATGTATTAAAATTCCTTTGTTTAAATCAATAACTGATTACTTACTACTCTCTGGTCTTTGTTTCATCTACAAACTCCCTCATTGA
The DNA here is from genome assembly GCA_000376725.2 of Ladona fulva. Lineage (NCBI taxonomy): Eukaryota > Metazoa > Arthropoda > Insecta > Odonata > Libellulidae > Ladona > Ladona fulva. Next base: position 156,144 of record KZ309075.1, on the reverse strand, counting down.
TTCTCCCGAATTCGTTGAACCATTTAAATGTCATGTTCCACCCGGGCTCCTCTCCGTGTTCCTAATAGGACGAGCCCGGCGGTAGTAGAGATGGGCGATTCCGATTCGATTTGCCAGAAAATCGATATTCTGAATATGAATTCCGATGTTTTCGAATAGATTTCTTTAAACCGATTTCGATTCGATTTCCTTGTGAATGAATTCGATTTTGATTCCGATTCAATTGAATTCTGATTCGATTTTAGTGTAAATTCGATTTGAATACAGTTCAAGTTCAAATATCGCTCAACAGATGGCAGTGTTGAGATCGGTTGTGTCACTCTGACAAGATTGTGAGCAAAGATCTCTGTTTATAGCTCTCTACATAGAAATTTACCATGATATCTAGGATACCATAATGAAATAAACGAAGCTAATCCGAAATTTATAACAACATTCGTCGATGAAAGTGAGCTTACAGTGGCTCTTCAACATGTACATTTTGAATGTGAAGAATATCCTTTGGTATAATAAACTGTCGTACAACTTCTTAATTCAATCCATTGAGAATTATCCACTGGTTTTCCTTTACGTGCTGCTTATCTAAGCATTAGTACGTACTACATATTAACGGAATCTATTAGAATTGATACAATTTGAAACTTACTACTTATTCCCCTTATGGCTTTACGAAATAAAGACATATTTTAGGCTCGCAGTTATAAAAATCAAGTAATTCTGTTAGTCTCCACTAAAACTCCGGGAAAATGATAACAAGGAGACATACAAAAGAAAACGTGTTAATTTTGCACATGTTAATTCCGTAGCTAATCTTGCTATTAGATTTCATGCAGTGCAAGAGATGGCACCGCCAAAACGAAGTATAGTATGAAAATTCTTCCCCATTTTGTCAATGACAAAAACAAATTGCAAAGTGTGTGGCAAAGAAGTAGCCTATACAGGCAATACCATTAACTTGAAACAGTACTTTAAAAGACACCACACCAGTTTTTTACAACCTGTGGAATTATAAACAAGGGTTATTAGCATGAAATTTAAAGTATATGATAATTTATAACTGAACGTTTTAAATAACTATAGTTTTTTCGCAAGACGTAAAGATGATTTAAGTATAAAATCTATCATAGCATTTCAATTCCTGCTGCTTTCTACGAAAACAAATTAAATATGTATAACCAAATATTATTTCAATAGACTCATATGATAATCAGTTCCAAATTTGAAGAACAGGCAATGGAGATAAAAATAATGAAATTCTATCAATCAAAATTCTATACCGCCAAATTATTAGGCCATGCTATGACAAAGTACTTTTAATAGCGTCTGCTTCAAATCACGTGATTTTTAGTAACCAATAGTATCGCGGCAATTCGATTTCGATTCATTCCGATGTAAATGTCTTTATGATTTCGATGTTATTGAAATTCATTCCGATTCGATACGAATCGATTCGAATCAATTTCAGCAATCAGATTTTTGGAGTGAATCGATTCATAGAATACCATTCGAATCGATTTCGATGAATCAATTTCTCGCTTCGAATCGCCCATCTCTAGTTTCTCCACTTACGTATCTCCAGCGTAACACTCCATCGACTGCCTTCTCCAATCGCTCCATTTCACATCGTCGCATGGCGTATTATTCAAAGAATTTATGAATCAATTTTCATGTAGATTATTTTTGAAATTCGTTTATATTTCGTAAATATTTCTTTAAGTTTCGAATCCGCTGTAAATTCGCTAAAAAGAATCGTTGTTACGAATTCAAACTAAAACGTTGGCATTACTGTATGTGAGTTTCTACTTCTACATAAGTACCCTGCAAGCCTCCTTTCGGCGTGTGGCAGGGGGTGCGAGCACCATGACTCTACTTCACTAATCGAATGGTTTCGCATATCGTTCGTGGAAAAAATGAATTTTTGAAACGACTTGTTCTAGCATCTATTTCTCTGATTTTCCTCGCAGTATTTGAACGGCCTATATAACATGAGAGACGTATTATGTCAGCTACATCATCTGTGAATGTGCTTTCTCTAAATGTATTAAGTAGATGTATCCTTTGTTTAATCCTTCTATCTTCTAAAGATTCCCATCCCGCGTCCTGAAGCATTTGCGTAACACTCACTCATATTGTCGTAACAATTCTTTACAAAACGTATCGCCTTTCGCTGTACTTTTTTTAATTCCCGAACACAACATTTTTCAGCAGGGTCCCATACACTAAACGCATACTCCAGGTGAGGCCTGACCAACGCATTATAACATCGCTCACGGACTTTTTCTTCGCTCCTACCGACAATTCTCTTCACGAATCCGAGTTTCTTTAGCGCTCGACCACATATATTACTGATGTGGGTACCCCAGGTTAAGTTATTGGCGAGGGTTACTCCGAGGTATTTCTCCGTTTCTACAGTTGATAAAGTTTGCCCTCGGAGCCTGTACGAATAATCATTGGCATTATTTTTCCCTTCGAAGAAGTTGATTACTGAACATTTATGTATATTAAGCTCTAATTGCCAATCATCGTTCCATTTCATAATTTTATCTAAATCATGCCTTTGGTATCGTTTACTACGTTCCCGCTATTATATTTTAAGGAACTTACCGTTTGCTCTTTACCTAACGCACGTGTGACCAAAAGACTTTAGGGTTCTCATCTAAGTATTAATGATAATTAGTGATCGTCCACGTAATCTCAATTTCTATATTATATGACATAGAATAGATGACATCAGTTCTTTGGTTCGAGCCCAGATTGGCACTCAGGTCCTTCATGTTCATTAAATGTGGACTCGCAGATGCCAAATAGGGGGACATTTGCTTTTATTTGCGCGTATAGTGTATATATTATCTGCAAAAACTCAAACGCTTGTTTTTATATTTTAAGAAACGTATCTTCACACAATAAAATATTTTATTATATCTGTTTTGAATTATCAAAAATAATAAATGATTCATATAATCGCGTCTACTTAAAGACCAATCAATAAACTTAATCGACATCGCTATATCAATATATTTTTACATCCTAACGGTATTTTTTAATTTCAAGACTTTGTGTTTCAAGATTGTCAATGAGTTAGTTGAGGTTAACGAACGGTTAATTTGTTTAAGCAATACATAAACATAAATACTGTAATAAAAATTCTTGAGCTAAAAGATGAGCTGGGTGATATTTGCGTGCATAATATTTGAAATTCGACATTCATTTATGTACATATGATTGTTTTTATTCAAAGAAAAATATCTTTTTCCAACAGATTATCTTATTGTGGTTATTCTTAGCCATCTAATTTATATACGATGCAATTCATCACATATTTACTCCTAGCAATCACTGTTCTTATATTTTTTAAATGCATTTTTCACAATTTGTATGCAATTCGTCGCATCTTTACTCTTAGCAATCACTATTCTTATATTTAATTACATGACATTTTCTCATTACGTGAAATTTTTACACATTCGGCACTTTTTAAATAACTCATTAACAACCAAGTTAATGGCTGTTTAATATATTTGTTAATAGGCCAAATTTTGATTGGACATCCCTGATGTACGAAGTACTTTATTTACACTTTCTGACAACAATATCGCAGATAATGCATACCATTTTCTATTTTAAACTATATTCATTAGCAAAAAATCGGTGTCTGGTAAATGAAATGTTTTTATCCAGTAAAAACATTTAGAAGTGATTTCAATTTTATGTACTCAACTTTACTTACATTTATTAACATCCTGCTTAGTTATTAACATTTCAAATGCTGCCCAGAGCCAAAGCGACATTTCTCATTTACACAGTTCTTGATCATAGCATTTGAATATTTATATCAAAACCACATTAAATTATCATACAGATCACCATGATATCTTAATAAAGATATATTAATAATAATAAATTAATACACTAGGATTATAGGAATCTGTGGAAAAAGAGTATTGGTTAATTTGTTCCTATAATCCTAGTGTTATGGATTTCCACACAGTAAAGCCTGCTACCATCGATTTTATTTATACATACAGTGTATCTTGAGATCAAAGCAAATAAAAATCTGAAGTTATTAAGAAAAATTTAAACAAAATGTGGAAAAATTTTGGAAACCTTTCAGGGTGCCCAAAAACAACAAAAAATTAAGATATCTTCTGGTAACCCAATTATATGGTCACTCTATGTGATGGGATGTTTTTGGCTAAGAAATAATTCTAGAGGGTTAAAGCTTATTGACTTCTCTCATGGAGGTTGTTAACTAGCTCTATTATAACATAACTTTTATTAACAATCATTGTCTTTAATTCTACATTTAATGGAACACAGAACAATGGATTTACATTTTTAATGCTACTAACATATTTTCATAGATTAATACTTCAATGCACATCTAGTGTGAGATAAATACCCGTTTAAATATCATGTTGATGATAAACACTCAGTTATCTTCTCATTTCCTAAGATTTATCCCCTTCATTCTGAAAGTTTTCTGTTTTTAGAATTATTTTAGAGCTTATCATTTTTGTAATTCCAATCACAACCATTAACCTTGCCATTATGTCTTTGGTTATTCTTCATAACATTCATGATTTGTGCTATGTGGGTAACTTGAACAAAATATACTTTTTCTCTCACTTCTTATTTCTTAAACTTTTGCTGTCTTCAGAGAATAAGACTGTGAAAGCATTGGTTGCACTTCACTATACTCTGATTCTTCAGTGCCAACTAATCTTCTAAAATGCTGACATTAGGAATGATTCTCAATATTCGGCATTATTTAGCCAAGTCTATGCAATGAAAACACAGTTTACTCTGTACAAGGAGGAGTATTTATCTACTAATCAAATAACATGTATAATTTAATCAGCATAACTCCTCAAAGATAAAATTGTAATTTATTCATTCTTATGAATGTTTAAATTGCAAATCTTGCTGTATCAGTTTACATAGAATATCTTCTAAGAACTATAGATTTAATAAATATTTCACATTTAAAATATTGCTCATTTAAGTATCCTTTTTAAAAGGAAAGTAGTTATGCAAGTTTTCAAAACATGAAGAAACTTTGAATGAGGAATCTAACTGGGGAAGATCTGCAAACTGCTCTTTTTTTGGGACACCTGTAATGGCTCAAGCACTCTGAAAGCAGTCGATCACATTCACACAGTCTCTGAGCACACGAACCAGGCCCTCCATAATTGCCGTGATCTATTGCTGAGGAAATAAAAAAATTTAATTAGTTGGTGCAATATTATTAATTTAACAACTTAACAATGTAAATTGAAATATCAGGGGGAATTTAAAAATAATAAACATGTATGGCATAATTTTTCATTAGTAAGTAAGTAACATTTATACCATATCATAAATATGTAAGAATTTATTATTTTATCATTTACTATATTCAGACAATTTTCAATATTCAGATTCATTAATTTCATATTAAACAAATTATTTTCCATTTTCTCGGTGGTTGTAAACTTACCACATATTGGCCGATGATGGTAACATTTCCAATAATAGGGTATGATGTATTCAAAGAACATAGGACAGTTAGCTGTGTTGTAACACCAGTCATGCATTTTACAGCATCTGTAAAATGTTTCATTAGAATCATTATTTTCACTTGTCATAATTTAGGTTCTTATTATNTATCATAAAATCTTATTTTAGTCGTGAATCATTCATATAATTTCGAAATTGCGAGAACATTGATAAAATACACGGAAAATTCGTAGAATTTTTGGGAAATAAACAACCCATCCCTTTGACGACTAAGGCCATTGTTAAATTTTAATTTCATGTATTATCCCATATAAGTGCACAGGGATAATCAGTTGTTACAAGTTTTATAAGAAATTTACAAAAGTAGACTTTCATAACCTGAAAACAGTAGAATAAATATTATAAATAATGGTAAGAAATGTATTGAGTTATCTTACGACGGATTTTAGGAGGACCAGATATATACGATAATAGATATATTTTTAAACTAATTTAAGTTCCGTCATTTACTAGTTTAAAAAATAAAATGAGAAAGTATTACATTATGAACTTGTACGTTTATGCGATGGACAATGTGAATAAGCATAATTTATTATTAGATGTCACAGCAAAAACGAAAACTAAACTATTGCTTTAAAATTAATCTTTTTCGTTAAATATGAAAATAAATAAAATATTCGTTCAAATTTAACACAACATACACTATTGCTTCATTCTGTCTTTAATGAATGATAACAAAATTCAAAAGATGCGTAATTAATGTAATCACAGATGATGAATCGTAATTTACAGATTTTCCTCAAAGAAAAAATCCAAACTTGGAGAACTTTTTTTCCATACAATTAATGACATCCGTGGCATAATTACACATTCAATGCCATCGTACCAAGAAATGAAATACAAAGGAATTACAGATTGCTCGTTTGGCTAAGAGGGTGAAGCCATTGTGTAGAACGGAGAGAGAAACATTCAGCAACGACTCTGTCCAAAAGGGCAATCGGATGGCAGTTGAGGGAGTCTTTCAAAAACGGCAAAAAGGAATAAATGAACGGCGGAATACGCCGTTGGTGAAAATCGCACAATGTCTGCTCCACCTATTTAAGAGCGCTACAAAGCCATTTCGAAGTCGATGTATGAATCAGTAGACATTTTCGGTTCGATACCTTTTGGAAGCTCTTGTTGTAAAGGAAAATCGGTCCATTGTGTTGGTATGAAGAAGACCGATTGAAAAACTTCCTCTGTAGATCCATTTTAGGTCACCGTAAATATTTAGTGACACATTTAAAAAGCTGCGTCAGTTTATTTACAGATTTTCCTCCAAGAAAAAATCTAAACTTGGAGAAACCGCTAGTAAGAGATTTACGCAAACAAGAATTTCTTGACTTGAAGACAGTAGAATATTATAAATATCACCGTAATATCTTAATGAAAATATAATAATAATAATAATAAGCTAACAAGGAAATGGGTTAGATGACTTGGCACGATAAGTCGTGCTGAAGTAATCTTCATTTACATTGCTTACGCCCGTTGGTTTCAGTTTCAATAATTCTNTAACATTCATGGAACGCGTGAAGATCATAGCAACGCACTTCTTTACATTTAAATCAAGCTGCCAGTCTTCGCACCATTTTGATAAAACGTTTAGGTCGTTCTGAAGGATTATGCTATCTTCATCTGACGTAATCGCCCTGTATATGAGGGTATCATCGTCAAATAATCTAATCCTGCTCCTTACATTATCCACTAAGTAGTTTACATATATTATAAACAATCTCGGCCCTAAAACACTTCCTTGCGGTACTCCTGATGTGATATATACCTCATCGGATAAAATTCCGTCCAATGCAACTAGTTGAGATCTGTTTTGGAGAAAAGATTTTATCCGTCGGACCACTTTCTTGCCGATCTCGTAGGCATTTAGCTTTTGAATTAGCTTTATATGAGGTACGGTATCGAAGGCTACCTGAAGTCTGGAAATACTGCATCTGTTCTAACACCCTTATCTGCTGCTTTAGCTAGGTCGTTTATGAAAAGGGTTAATAATCTCTCGCAATAACTTTTCTATTCTATCCACTGATAACTCGATGGGGCACATTTCCGACTCGATACGCCTAGTAAAATCATTAACGAAGCCGTTGTCTACATTGAAGCATTTCCGGTAATGCTGATTAAGTAAGTTTGCTTTTTCGATCGATTCTTAATAGCGATTCCATCCTCGTTGATTAGGCTGGGGACGGAAGACTGGCCTCCACGAGTTTCACGCACATATGACCAAAATTCTTTCTGATCGCCGCTTAATGATTCTCATAAGGTTTTACATCTATATTCCTGAAATTCGTTTTGAGCTTCTTCCTTGATTAGCTTACGCATGTCTCTATATTTTTGCTGATCTGTCTCTATATTAAGGGTTAAATGGAAGATGGGATTCTTTACTCCCAAATTCGCCCAAGAAAGACGTTTTTATTTATTTATTTATATTAGCACCACATGCCTTAAGTTTCTTCAAACGGGAATGAATAAGCCTTTGCTTCCTATGCATTGATCTTAGCTTAGGCTTCGTCCAGCGTGGATCCTTTCGCTCGCGCATGCTCTTAGTCGGTACGTATTTAGCTAAATCATCTTTGATAATGCGGAGGCACTCATTCCAACTATCATCGATTGTGTTTTCACCCACAAAGCGGCAAAAATCGTCCCTGCATACGTTGATGTATTTACTGAATTCCGAAAAATTACACTTGCTAAATACATATATTTGCCTTGGCGGCTTAAGAGATTTAACTATCGTTGTTTTCATCTCAGCTAGTATCACGTCATGATCTGTAATTCCGTCACCTATATCGAGATTGGTCATCATATGTGGATGGGAGGTGGCTAATAAATCGAAAATTTTCCTTGACCTGCACGATTCGTCCGGGTAATACTCATGTTTACATGCTCTAGACCGTGTAACGAGAAAGTATCTATTAATTTCTGGGATATTTTCTTCTCTCTACTAAAGTTCGAATAAGTTACATTCTCCCAATCAATGTTAGGTAAGTTAAAATCTCCTCCTACGGCGATGATAAGATTCTTCATTTTATCTCTAATTACACGCAAAGATTCGGATAGATCATTTAAGCTGTCGAGTTCGTCATCGGGAGGACGGTAAAAGGAGCAAAAAAGAATCTTAGATCCGTTCTTTCCTAGGACCGAGCACCAGACCATTTCGCTCGTGCTATCCACTACGAATTCCTCGCGTTGGCTCTTCAAATGGTCTTTAACTGCTATAAACACTCCTCCGCCTATTCTACTCAATGTATTTTTACGGTAAATTAGATAGTCTGGAGGAAAGATCTCACTTGACGCAATTTCTTCACTCAACCAACTTTCTGTTCCCAATATATTATCTGCGGAAATGCCTCTAGCGAGAGTGACAAACTCTGCCTGCTTATTACGAACGCTTCTACAATTCACGACTATTATTTTTAAATGACCCATCTCGCTTTTTACAGATCTCGTTTCATTTTTTTAATCTCCACTATCGATTATTAAATCAGAGCTACTAATCGTATCGTGGCTAATAATTGTTTCTGCTGATTTTTCTTTTTTTCTTTTAGCAATATCATCCTTTTTCATTCGGTACTCGCGCAATTCATTATTCCTGTCTATGTGGGTGTTTTCGTTTCCTAATCTGAGTTCATTGCTATTCGATACTACATTCAAACCTATTACATTGTTTTTCTCTAACCTAAAAAAGCACCCACATGCCTAAACACCCTACTCGCTACCTTCTCCGCATCCTCGGCCGTATAATGGACTCTGGAGCGGTTCAGGGGTACCCTGCACGAGTCGAGAACATGCCGCAGTTCAACAATGTAAAATTCTACTGCGTCACGTCGAAAGTCAACCGAGGCGAATTCGCTGTGGTTACTCGCGCGCTAAAATGGGCTCCTTCGGTTAAGGAACCGATACCGAGAAGGATACCGAAACCGAGCCCGAATTTTTCTTTTAAGTTGCAAAGTAACCCCCCAGGTCGTTAATATAAATAAGGAACAAAATCAGTCCTAAAACGCTTCCCTGCGGAATACCTGATGTGACACGAAATTCTTGGGATAAAATTCCGTCCAACGCAACACGCTGAGATCTATTTTCGAGAAAAGATTTCATCCATCTGACTACATTTCTGTCGATAGCGTAGGCGTTCAGCTTCTGAATTAGTTTAATGTGGGTCACTCAGTCAAATGCCTTCCTGAAATCTAACAATGATGCGTCTATTCTGACACCCTTATCTGCTGACTTAGTTATGTCGTTACCGAAAAGGGCTAACTGGGTTTCACATGACCCTCCTCTGCGGAACCCGAGCTGGCTCGGACTAATTTCTCCCTCTTCACTAAGAAAACGCATTATAGATCTTGCTATAATGTGCTCCATAATTTTACAGAATATCGAAGTAAGTGAAATCGGCCTACAGTCATCTGGTTTTTGGGATCGCCCCTTCTTAGGAACTAGTTTGCTTCTTTCCACGACACCTCATCTAATGATTTCTGGTAGAAGACGAGATGAAAGGGTATAAGCTCACTAGCTAACGTTTGTATGACAAGGGAGGGAATGCCTTCAGGTCCCGGAGTCTTTTTCCTATCGATCTGTCGCAATAACTTTCCAATTCCGTCACCGGGAACTCAATGGGACTCATTTCCGAGTTAATACTTGTAGTAAAATCATTAGATTGGCCATTGTATACAGTGAAGCATTTCTGATACTGCTGATTAAGTAAATTCGCTTTTTCCATCAAATTACTGATGGTAATTCCCTCTTCGCTTATTAGGCTAGGTACGGAAGACTGACCTCCACGAGCCTCACGACCAAAATTCTTTCTGATCGACACCTAGTGATTCCAACATGGTTCTAGATCGATATTGCTGAAATTCTTTTTGAGCTTCTTCCATAACTATCTTTCGCACTTCTCCATACTTTTGCTGTTCGACTTCTAGGTTTTCTTCACAAGCTTCGAGTGTCCTCTGACGCAAGTGAATTACTCTTTGCTTCCTATGTAATGCTCGCAGATTTGGCTTCGTCCAACGTGGCTCCTTTCGCTCGCACACATTCTTAATCGGAACGTATTTAACTAAACCTTCTTTGATCATGCGAAGAAACTCGATCCAACTATCATAAACTCTATTCGCACCCACAAAGCGGCAGAAATCATCGCTGCGCTCGTTAATATAACTCTTGAACTCCGAAAATTTCGCTTTGCAAAATACGTATATTTGCCTCGGTGGGTTAAGAGATTTAACCATAAATGCCTTTACTTCTGCCATTGTCACTTCATGATCATGATCAAGAGCACACGCTGCTCTCCTATTGACCGCGCGGAGAGTAAACAAACAAAAAAAGAATGAATTCGATCTGATAGCCATGTGGCCCCTTGTTGCAGAGAAGCGATAAAGACGAATAAAACTACCGAATGAATTTATTCGGATAGAATTATTCTATTGAAATTATTCGGATAAAATCATTCCATTGAAAATATTCGGATAGAATTATTCGATTGAAATTATTCGGATAGAATCATTCGATTGAAATTATTCGNATACAAGAATAGTGATTGCAAAGAAGACAGATGTGATGAATTGCATCGTATACAAATTAGATGGCTAAGAGTAACCACGAAGAGATAATCAGTTGGGAAAAGATATTTTTTGTTGAATAAAAGCAATCACATGGACCTAAATTGATGTGGCCTATCAAATATTATGTACGCAAATATCACCCTGGATCATCTTTTAGCTTATGACTGTTTATTTCAGAACAGACATAATGAAATTATTTACTGTATGGGGATACGATTTTAAATATATAAAATGGTCACAAACGTTTAAGTTTTCGCAGATATTATATGCGCAATGCGCGCAAATATTTGCGTGGGATATATCATTTTCCAAGCGTCCGTCCTTCCTCCTCCCTATCTAAGAAACGGCTTGATCTATATTTATGAAACAAACTGAATTATGTTTTTGCCAATTTATAAGCCCAGCCAAAACTTTTCGATTGCGAGAATTTTGATGAAATAAGGGAAATTACATTTTGAAGTGATGCCCGGGTTTGCAATAGCTGCCGCCGAGGTGGCAGCACAAGCACTTTGGCCTAGCATTATGCCTTACTAATCCAATGGATTCATTAAGGCTAATCTTTCCTTTAAGCTGAATTCGCGTCGAGATTTTGGTTCAGTTATTTCCAGCATTTATCCGGTATCGAGGCTGATAACCTTCCCCTCGCGTAAATGGTGACCTTTTAAAGGAGGGCGAGGTGGTGAAAGCTTATCGGTTTAAAGGCCCAAACCCATAGAATAAGGATATCGTAAATTAGTCCTCGCTGTGAAATCTTCCATGTAGTACTTCTCGTTCTGCCGGGCACTATTTGCTATCAATTATTGACATAATTTTGATACATTTTCTTACAAACATGCATTTTTACGATACTTCCGCATTTATTCTACACTGAAACCTTTTGAAAGTAATCGAAGCAAGGGTACTCTGAAGAATGTGATTGTTACTGGTCTATGATGGCCTAATTATAATCACATTTGGAAGAGATTAGAGGGACATTTCAAAATATTTATTGGGCGTGTAAGAGTGTGGTTTGTGTAAGAGAGCTTCGGACCTATTCCTCGTCTCCGCATATTTTCGAAGGAGCATAAATATGCCAACGACCAAGAAGAAAGGCGAGACTTGGAAATATCTGGAGGAGCATATGTTGGTGACGCCGCTCAGGGACAGAGGTTGCGGTTTGGGGGCGTCCCTTTTTTGGGGGCAGTCGGTGGAAGGCCGCGGGCTAAGGAGGGCATGTAGAAACACCGGGGGTTTGTTGTATGTCGCAGAAGTAATAAACCCATTGAAAATCTACTCAACCCTCGTGATTTACCCTGTTATTCTCTCTTGAGGATCGCCGAAATCAGGCTGTCCGAACCGCGCGTTACAGGGCGTATGAATAACTTCATTTATTTAACTTTTAACTTCTGGGTAATACAGGGAATAAATAAAGTTCTTTTTCATTTATTTATTTTTATTTATTTAATCATCTTATCTTATACAAAAATATCATTCACATTCATCGAACTTTCGTTCGACATTTAAATCAAATGTTATAGTAAGAAATTGCCGAGGCGATACTACGGTAATTACAAAGTCCTCAGTTTTACTGCTATCTCCAATAGCTTTTCGGTAAACTTCATATAAGTTTTAGTTATATTTATGATCCATCATTCTCTACAGTTGAAAGCAAACAGAAAACCACTATAATACGCCTCCTTTTCTCTTTGGTAATCCACTGAACTAGGGAATCGGGTATGAGAATTCTCGGGTATATAATTTCTTTACTCGTCTTCAAGCCAATGGATTTATCAACAAGCGAATATCTTTCCTAATCTGCTATCAAAAAACAGCGTCGCTCCAAAACGAAATAACAGCTTGTGAAAGAATAATGAGGTGTAATGTCTATCTACTAATCGCGCGGTTCTTCCTCAGTCTCACAAGGAGAGGCCACGAAATATGCTCCGCCGATTTGAACGAAATATTTTTTTATGATAGAGGAGGTGAAATGTAGCAAAAGTGTAATGGGGTTCTTGCAAATGGGCCTTAGTTNGCTGGTGTGGTTGTTTAATCTCTCTAATCCAAAAGGGAGACTAGCGCGATGGGTTACTCAATTAACTCAATTCGATTTCACCGTGACACATGGACGGGGAAAAGACCATGTCGTCCCCGACGCCCTATCGCGCATTTATTTCGTTGGTACTCCGAAATGGCAAGGGAAAGAAATTACGGATCCTTGGTACCTGGAACTGCATAAAGGACTCTCCGCACACCCAGAAAGCTTCCCGCGATATACCTTGGTCGAAGATCTTGTCTATTATCATAACCCGGCGCGAAACTGTGTCCCGAAGTCTCCTAGGTTGGTGGTTCCGCACGAACACCGTAGTGCTCTCCTAGAAGAGAATCACGATAATCCAACGGGCGGACATTTAGGACTCTACAAAACTTATAACCGATTGCGTAGGTTCTACTTTTGGCCCTCGATGAAAGGAGATGTGTCAGGTTTCCTTTGGTTTTTTAGTCAAATATTGGGTTGGGTTGGGTGGGTGTTGTGGCTTCCTTTGGTTTTTTACTCAACTATTGGGTTCGGTTGGGTGGGTGGTATGAATTCCTTTGATTTTTTAGACAACTATTCTGTTGGGTTGGGTGGGTGGTGTGCCTTCCTTTGGATTTTTAGTCAACTATTGGGTTGGGATGGGTGGGTGGTGTGGCTTCCTTTGGTTTTTTAGACAAGTATTGGGTTGGTTTGGGTGGTGTGGCTTCCTTTGGTTTTTTAGTCCACTATTTGGTTGGGATTGGTGGGTGGTGTGGCTTCCTTTCGTTTTTTAGTCAACTATTTNTCATACAAATCACCGTAATATCTTAATGAAAATATAATAATAATAATAATAAGCTAACAAGGAAATGGGTTAGATGACTTGGCACGATAAGTCGTGCTGAAGTAATCTTCATTTACATTGCTTACGCCCGTTGGTTTCAGTTTCAATAATTCTTCAATTTTGAAGTGTTGATTTGAGGCATTTCGTATTATCATCATATCATATACGAGTAAAAGTTGCTTGCATACTGCAAGCATGATGTATGATAGATTCACTAAGGCATTACATACCACCTGCTGGATTACGCCTGCCATGCACCGAAAGCCATCTACCAAGTGCAATACCCTAAACAAATTAATGAAAATACGACCATACGAATTGTACTAGCATCGAACCTGAGTCTACCAGGACAAACATCTTTACGGCAAACGATAGAAATCTATATCATCGATGCTGCGAATTTTAACGTTCTAACTGACCGGGAAATACCCTATCGATTTTTTGAAAATTTGGTCATACGAAAGTTCCTGGCATCGAACCTGGGTCATTAGGGAAAAATCCTTACGGCAGACGATAGACATCTATCTTATCTAAAAACACCGTGAATTTTAAATTTATATCTTAACGCGAAATACCCTAAACGAATTCTTGAACTTTGGACATACGAATTGCCTAGCATCGAACCAAGAACCAACAGGAAAAGAATCCTTCCCGCCAACAATAGATATGCATATGTTCTGTCGATGACGTGAATGTCTATCTTATGGGAAAACACCCTAAATGAATTTTTGAAAAATTGGACTTACTAATTGATCTAGAATCGAACCAATTAGAGATAAACATCTTCGACTATAAGATTCGAAGATAAGAACACATTCTAACGAATCCTTAAATTTTAACGTTCTATCTTAATGCAAAATACGCAAAACGAATTTTCGAAAATCCGCTCAATGCATTTAAACTGGAAAAGTACCGTTTTTGGGGCCTGCTAGAATCGAACTCATGATGCCTAGGATGGATGTTTGCTTTTTTCATAGTTTCTACACCCTAGGTTTTAAGGAAAAAAACCGGCGGCTCTGTGAGGCACTTCCTTCTGCCTCATATTTAGTATTCTATATGCGTCTATATAAAGAGAATGTCTGTCCATCCGTCCGTCTGTCCCCCTATTTATCTCAGGAACGGCTTGACTTAGAGATCTGAAACAAACTGCATTGTGTTTCTACGATGCTGAAACCCGCAGGAAAAGTATACTCCTCTATGTAAAGGCCCGGGTTCGAACCCAGCAGCCAAAAATACCTTTCCATATTAGATGTACGTAAATTACGTTTCCATGACTTGCAGAGGATCCTTTCTTTAACAAAATTAAATTGGAAACAATGGTCCTACGAAATTGATACAAGTGTCACAAGAAAGGAAAATAATCATAGAATCTTATTTTAGACGTGAATCATTTATATAAATTTGAAATTGCGAGGCACCTTCATAAAATAGACGGAAAATTTGTAATTTTTTTGGGAAATAAACAACCCATTCCTTTGACGACCAAAACAATGGTTGAACATTGATTTCATGAGATATCCCATATAAATGCAAGCGGATTATCAGTTAGTATACTTTTCCATAAGAAATGTACGTAAAATACCTTTCGTTAGCTACAGACGTTGTTTCTTTTACAAAATTAAATTAGAAACAATGGTCCTACGAAATTGAGACAAGTGTCACAAGAAAGGAAAATGATCATAAAATCTTATTTTAGTCGTGAAGTATTGATATAGACCCGAACCTTTGAAGATTTTGACAAAACACACGAAAATTTCTTAAAATATTTGGGAAACAAACAACCCATCCCTTTGACGACTAAGGCCATTGTTGAATGTTGATTTCATGAATTATCCCATATAAGTGCACGGGGATAATGATTTNCGAATGAAATTATTCGGATAGAATTATTCGATTGAAATTATTCGGATAGAATTATTCGATTGAAATTATTCGGATAGAATTATTCGATTGAAGTTATTCGGATAGAATCATTCGATTGAAATTATTCGGATAGATCCATTCGATCGAAATTATTCGGATAGATCCATTCGATTGAAATTATTCGGATAGATTCATTCGATCGAAATTATTCGGACGGAATTATTCGATTGAAGTTATTCGGTTTCGAAACACTTTATTCGAATAATTCGATTGAAGCAAACAATTGAATTATTCGATTGTTTTTATTCGAAAGTTCCCACCTCTAACTGAAACTCAAAGCAACACCCCCGGTTCTCATTAAATTTTGGCGTTTAATCGCCAAATTTCGTTGCCAATTTGATTGAGTAATACTTGGCCCGAAGTTTATTCCAAGACCTCGAAGTACTTACCTGAGCATTAAATCTTGTGCTAATTGATTTCCATGTCTCCTCCTATCGTATACACGACAGTCATTTACAAGCACTTTCTCACTAACTTAAATATCAGCTAGAGCAATCCAACTAAACATACCTTCTGCTTCCAAGTAATTGCATCGCATTTTTATTCTCCAGAATGCATTTATTTTCCTCTACCAAATTTAATAGTCAACTGCTCATCAGTTGTAAAATTACAACTTCTTTTACTATGCGTATCAATTCAAGAAATATATTTTAGGTATTTTTCAGAGCTATCTAACCTTAAAAATGAACGGGCTATACAGTATTACAGTATTATGATGCGATATTTTTCAAAAAAACCTCACGGCAACGGGTATGAAAATTATTCTCAGTCAGAGCATCTAATATTTAAAGTCGTATATAAGTAAGCAGGAGTTTGAAGAGTTTTATAATACCTACTATCCTTATACTTAAAAACCACTTTATCTTAAAGTTCACTTTAGTTGAAATACAGATTTGAGTATATATTATAATACCGGGACTTATATTCTTAACGTAATAAGTATCAGGAAATTTATAAGTAAATATTTACGTCGATATAAATAACGATTGGTTGCTGTAGACGCTTAATTAAATTAAATAAAAACTAACGTCATTCTCACCACTACTTTTTAATGCTTGATCATTCATTCGAGGCAATAATGACGGTTGCCGTAGTGAGTGCAGAAAAAACAGAAACTTTCCATTAAATTTCGAAATAAAAGCATAATCTGAAAAAAGTGGACACTAAAACGTATAAACACAGCAAGAATAAGATTGATTGCACTTTTATTCTTCGAATGAAAAAAGTTTGATGGAAATCCGTTCAAATTTTGGTATTTTAATTAATGAAAAAAGAAAGCCTTGCACTCTTAAAAAAATTAGAACAGTTATATTCTACGACTGCGATTAAGTACTTAAACATTTTTATCGTTTGGCCGACTCTGAGGCTATTTGGAGCTTTTCCGTCGCAATTCTGACGAGTTTCTGCGTCGATACATAACTGTAGACGAAACATGGATAAACCACTACACTCCAAAAACAAAGGAACAGTCAAAACAGTATGTTTTTGAATGCAAACGGGCTCCGAAGAAGGGGAAGATAGTGAAATCGGCCGCCAAGGTGTTGGTCACAATTTTTTGGGATGCATGGAGAAACATCTACACCGTTTACTTGGAAAAAGGTCAAACGATAACTGGAGAGTATTATGCGTCGTTATTGCACCGGTTGAGCGAAGAAATCAAGAAAAAACGTCCTCATTTGAAGAAGAAAAATGATCCTCTTCCGCAAGAGAAAAGTTCAACAAGGAGAAAGGTTCAAAACAAGAGAAAGAGGGAGAGAGTTCCAAAAAAGGCGCAAGGGTCTTAACATGGTCTTAACAGGAGGGCGGAGTGCAAACGAAGCAGAGGTCAAAATAAATTTATAAACCCCAATTTGTACGTAAACAAACAGAACCACGCAAGCAGGGTAGCTGAAAGTGACGTTTCCGCTTTCTACTGCATAATGTCCCCACGGAAAACTAATTAAGGAAAACCCATATGCAGAATATGTGATAAATGAACTGCTTCCGAGTTGTCAATATCTGTTAAACATTTAAATGATGCACCCCAAGGAGAAACCAAGTCACCTTAACCCTTTTCCTTATTTAAATTATGCGCTTTCTTGAGGAAAAACAAAAACAATCGTATAATACGCTTCCTAAAAAAATGCATGAAAACTTGTGCAAAAACAAGCACCGTCTAAACACCCATTCATGAATTTCGTTCAAGCAAACGTACATTTTTTCGTACATGAAATGGTTCATGCATTCGTGCATTAACTTGTACAAGTTAATGCACCGTGTAAACGCCTTAAAAATACCTATTTATGAAATACTTCTTTATGCATCATCATTCTTTTCTTTTGTGCGTAAAACTTTCATTTGACGGCAATGCAAGGACTAGTTTAGCAAAAGTGTGTATCGATCCAAATGTTGATCCACTTCCTGCCTCCCAGTCCTAATGATAAGTTGCTCCTCAGTTTCCCCGAGACTCTTCCACGGATATGACGTCATCTGTCTTCGTTAATCTCTCTCCTTCGGAAATCTCAAGACGCGAATGTTTACCTGTGCTAAGAGAGGAGCGTTTAAGAGGAGTTCTTATACTTGCACGGACAAAAGGGAAGCGTCCGACGGAGCATCTCACCGTTTTACCTTAGTGAGAACTTTTAATGACATTTCGTTCGCGATAATCACTATCCAAGACGGAGACTTCCCTCGCTAAAGAGAAAGGAGCGAGAGCGACTACGAACGGAAGAATGGGGAAACAGGCGCGCTGCTCCCCCGCCGCCACGGGGAATATTTGGATCCGGTGCATTGTGGGAAAATAGCTGAGTGCATGGAGGAAATGATTTGATGCAATCTCGGATTTCAGAGTGACGAGGGAGTTTTATAGATCTTGAATATTCGCATATCCTTCGATGCGGGAGTTAAATCTCATTCAGCGGAATCCCTTGGCCTTCCGATGTGAGAGCGTTCTCGCCTCAAAGATAAAGGTCATTACCGCAGGAACATTCTGGTTTTGTCATTTGCATCATTCGCATAAATTCGTGATGAAATTCTGTTGATGGAATTATTACTCGTAAAGTTCCTTTCATTACATGTGGATTGACTATATATATANCAAGATTTCAATAACAGGACATTACATTAATGAAAACACTTGTTTCTTCAATGGAATCAGACAAATTCTTCACTGGTACGTTGTTGGAAATGATATTATTAGTTACATTGTGCATTTATCATTCCTTTCATAAGGAAAACTTCCATCGTCGTCTGCCTTGAATTCCCAGGAAGTGGCGCTCTCCCATTAACTGAAGACGGCGACGTCATCAATTTAGAATTTCTTGCATTTAGAATGTACAATTTTACCCCGCGAGCCGCCGATTGTCGTATGGCAGGGGGTGTATCAACACCAAATATTCGTACCTAATCTATCCTGTTAGCCTCTCTAATGCTCGGAGGAGAAAACGACCAGAAGTAGCTATCTGTTCTAGCGATTATCTCCTTATATCGCTTGGTCGACGCCTCTCGTAGATCGCGTTCGTTTTGTACCGGAATTATGATGTCTTCGACCTCGTCTGAAAAATCTGGGCTGATGAATTTATCGAACAGCTTCCGTCTGTATTCTGATCTTCTATCCTGTAGTGAACTCCGTCCGAGGGAGTTTATCATGGCCGTAACGCTGCTATTGAATCTGAATTCTCCGCTAACGAAACGTGCCGCTCTACGTTGAACCATCTCCAAATCTGAGACTAGACCTACTTCATGTGGATCCCACAC
>KZ309075.1:109102-128913 GCA_000376725.2 Ladona fulva | reverse complement strand
AAGCCACACCACCCACCCAACCCAACCCAATAGTTCACTAAAAAACCAAAGGAAGCCACAGCTCCCAACCCAACCCCACCGAACCCAACAGTTGCTTAAATAACCAAAGAAAGCCACACCACCCACCCAACCCAACCCAATAGTTGACTAAAAAACCAAAGAAAGCCACACCACCCACCCATCCCAACCCAATAGTTGACTAAGAAACAAAAGGAAGCCACACCTCCCACCCAACCCTTCCCAATAGGTGACTAAAAACCAAAGGAAGGCACACTACCTACCCAACCCAACCCGAGAGTTGACTAAATACCGAAAGGAAGCCACACTACCCACGCAACCCAACCCAATAGTTGACTAAAAAACCAAAGGAAGCCACAACACCCACTCAACCCAACCCAATAGTTGACTAAGAAACCAAAGGAAGCCTCACCACCCACACATCCCAACCCAATAGTTGACTAAAAGACCAAAAGAAGCCACACCACCCACCCATCTCAACCAAATAATTGACTAAAAAACCAAAGGAAGCCTCACCACCCACACAACCCAACCCAATAGTTGACAAAAAACAAAAGGAAGCCACACCACCCAACCAACCCAACCCAATAGTTGACTAAAATACCACAGGAAGCCGCACCACCCAAACCAACCCATTAGTTGTCTAAAATACCAAAGGAAGCCACACCACCCACCCATCCCAACCAAATAGTTGACTAAAAAACCAAAGGAAGCCACACCACCCACCCATCCCAACCAAATAGTGGACTAAAAAACCAAAGGAAGACACACCAACCACCCAACCCAACCCAATAGTTGACTAAAAAACCAAAGGAAGCCACAACACCCACCTAACCCAACCCAATAGTTGACTAAGAAACCAAAGGAAGCTACACCATCCACCCATCCCAACCAAATAGTTGACTAAAAAACCAAAGGAAGCCACACCACCAACCCATCCCAACCAAATAGTTGACAAAAAAACCAAAGGAAGCCACACAACCCAAACCAACCCAATAGATGTCTAAAAAACCAAAGGTAGACACACCACCCAAACCAACCCAATAGTTGTCTAAAAAACCAAAGGAAGCCACACCACCCACCCATCCCAACCAAATAGTTGACTAAAAAATCAAAGGAAGACACACCACCCACCCAACCCAACCCAATAGTTGACTAAAAAACCAAAGGAAGCCACAACACCCACCTAACCCAACCCAATAGTTGACTAAGAAACCAAAGGAAGCTACACCACCCACCCATCCCAACCAAATAGTTGACTAAAAAACCAAAGGAAGCCACACCACCCACCCAACCCAACCAAATAGTTGACTAAAAAACCAAAGGAAGCCACACCACCCACCCAACCCAACCCAATAGTTGACTAAAAAACCAAAGGAAGCCACAACACCCACCTAACCCAACCCAATAGTTGACTAAGAAACCAAAGGAAGCTACACCACCCACCCATCCCAACCAAATAGTTGACTAAAAAACCAAAAGAAGCCACACCACCCACCCATCTCAACCAAATAATTGACTAAAAAACCAAAGGAAGCCTCACCACCCACACAACCCAACCCAATAGTTGACAAAAAACAAAAGGAAGCCACACCACCCAACCAACCCAACCCAATAGTTGACTAAAATACCACAGGAAGCCACACCACCCAACCCATCCCTATAGTTGACTAAAAAACCAAAGGAAGCCACACCACCCACCCATCCCAACCCAATAGTTGACTAAAAAACCAAAGGAAGCCACACCACCCACCCAACCCAACCAAATAGTTCACTAAAAAACCAATGGAAGCCATACCACCCACCTAACCCAACCCAATAGTTGACTAAGAAACCAAAGGAAGCCACACCACCCACCCATCCCAACCAAATAGTTGACTAAAAAACCAAAGGAAGCCACACCACCCACCCAAACCCAATAGTTGTCTAAATAAACCAAAGGAAGCCACACCACCCACCCATCCCAACCAAATAGTGGACTAAAAAACCAAAGGAAGCCACACCACCCAAACCAACCCATTAGTACACTAAAAACCCAAAGGAAGCCACACCACCACCCAACCCAATAGTTGACTAAAAAACCAAAGGAAGCCACACCACCCATCCCAACCCAATAGTTGACTAAAAAACCAATGGGAGCTATACCACCCACCTAACAGAACCCAATAGTTGACTAAAAATCCAAAGAAAGCCACACCACCCACACAACCCAACCCAATAGTTGACTAAAAAACCATAGGAAGCCACACCACCCAAACCAATCCAATAGTTGTCTAAAAAACCAAAGGGAGCCACACCATCNAAAGGTAGCCACACCACCTACCCAACCTAACCCAATAGTAGTCTAAAAAACCAAAGGAGGCCACACCACCCACCCATCCCAACCCAATAATTGACTAAGAAACAAAAGGAAGCCACACCACCCACCCAACCCATCCCAATAGTTGACTAAAAAACCAAAGGAAGCCACACTACCCACCCAACCCAACCCAACCCAATAGTTGTCAAAAAAACCAAAGGAGTCCACACCACCCACCCATCCCAACCCAATAATTGACTAAGAAACAAAAGGAAGCCACATCACCCACCCAACCCATCCCAATAGTTGACTAAAAAACCAAAGGAAGCCACACTACCCACCCAACCCAACCCAATAGTTGACTAAAAAACCAAAGGAAGCCACACCACCCAACCCAACCCAATAGTTGATAAAAAACCAAAGGAAGCCACACCACCCACCCAACCCAACCCAATAGTTGACTAAAAAACCAAAGGAAGCCACACCACCCACCCAACCCAACCCAATAGTTGACTAAAAAACCAAAGGAAGCCACACCACCCACCCAACCCAACCCAATAGTTGACTAAAAAACCAAAGGAAGCCACACCACCCACCCAACCCAACCCAATAGTTGACTAAAAAACCAAAGGAAGCCACACCACCCACCCAACCCAACCCAATAGTTGACTAAAAAACCAAAGGAAGCCACACCACCCACCCAACCCAACCCAATAGTTGACTAAAAAACCAAAGGAAGCCACACCACCCACCCAACCCAACCCAATAGTTGACTAAAAAACCAAAGGAAGCCACACCACCCACCCAACCCAACCCAATAGTTGACTAAAAAACCAAAGGAAGCCACACCACCCACCCAACCCAACCCAATAGTTGACTAAAAAACCAAAGGAAGCCACACCACCCACCCAACCCAACCCAATAGTTGACTAAAAAACCAAAGGAAGCCACACCACCCACCCAACCCAACCCAATAGTTGACTAAAAAACCAAAGGAAGCCACACCACCCACCCAACCCAACCCAATAGTTGACTAAAAAACCAAAGGAAGCCACACCACCCACCCAACCCAACCCAATAGTTGACTAAAAAACCAAAGGAAGCCACACCACCCACCCAACCCAACCCAATAGTTGACTAAAAAACCAAAGGAAGCCACACCACCCACCCAACCCAACCCAATAGTTGACTAAAAAACCAAAGGAAGCCACACCACCCACCCAACCCAACCCAATAGTTGACTAAAAAACCAAAGGAAGCCACACCACCCACCCAACCCAACCCAATAGTTGACTAAAAAACCAAAGGAAGCCACACCACCCACCCAACCCAACCCAATAGTTGACTAAAAAACCAAAGGAAGCCACACCACCCACCCAACCCAACCCAATAGTTGACTAAAAAACCAAAGGAAGCCACACCACCCACCCAACCCAACCCAATAGTTGACTAAAAAACCAAAGGAAGCCACACCACCCACCCAACCCAACCCAATAGTTGACTAAAAAACCAAAGGAAGCCACACCACCCACCCAACCCAACCCAATAGTTGACTAAAAAACCAAAGGAAGCCACACCACCCACCCAACCCAACCCAATAGTTGACTAAAAAACCAAAGGAAGCCACACCACCCACCCAACCCAACCCAATAGTTGACTAAAAAACCAAAGGAAGCCACACCACCCACCCAACCCAACCCAATAGTTGACTAAAAAACCAAAGGAAGCCACACCACCCACCCAACCCAACCCAATAGTTGACTAAAAAACCAAAGGAAGCCACACCACCCACCCAACCCAACCCAATAGTTGACTAAAAAACCAAAGGAAGCCACACCACCCACCCAACCCAACCCAATAGTTGACTAAAAAACCAAAGGAAGCCACACCACCCACCCAACCCAACCCAATAGTTGACTAAAAAACCAAAGGAAGCCACACCACCCACCCAACCCAACCCAATAGTTGACTAAAAAACCAAAGGAAGCCACACCACCCACCCAACCCAACCCAATAGTTGACTAAAAAACCAAAGGAAGCCACACCACCCACCCAACCCAACCCAATAGTTGACTAAAAAACCAAAGGAAGCCACACCACCCACCCAACCCAACCCAATAGTTGACTAAAAAACCAAAGGAAGCCACACCACCCACCCAACCCAACCCAATAGTTGACTAAAAAACCAAAGGAAGCCACACCACCCACCCAACCCAACCCAATAGTTGACTAAAAAACCAAAGGAAGCCACACCACCCACCCAACCCAACCCAATAGTTGACTAAAAAACCAAAGGAAGCCACACCACCCACCCAACCCAACCCAATAGTTGACTAAAAAACCAAAGGAAGCCACACCACCCACCCAACCCAACCCAATAGTTGACTAAAAAACCAAAGGAAGCCACACCACCCACCCAACCCAACCCAATAGTTGACTAAAAAACCAAAGGAAGCCACACCACCCACCCAACCCAACCCAATAGTTGACTAAAAAACCAAAGGAAGCCACACCACCCACCCAACCCAACCCAATAGTTGACTAAAAAACCAAAGGAAGCCACACCACCCACCCAACCCAACCCAATAGTTGACTAAAAAACCAAAGGAAGCCACACCACCCACCCAACCCAACCCAATAGTTGACTAAAAAACCAAAGGAAGCCACACCACCCACCCAACCCAACCCAATAGTTGACTAAAAAACCAAAGGAAGCCACACCACCCACCCAACCCAACCCAATAGTTGACTAAAAAACCAAAGGAAGCCACACCACCCACCCAACCCAACCCAATAGTTGACTAAAAAACCAAAGGAAGCCACACCACCCACCCAACCCAACCCAATAGTTGACTAAAAAACCAAAGGAAGCCACACCACCCACCCAACCCAACCCAATAGTTGACTAAAAAACCAAAGGAAGCCACACCACCCACCCAACCCAACCCAATAGTTGACTAAAAAACCAAAGGAAGCCACACCACCCACCCAACCCAACCCAATAGTTGACTAAAAAACCAAAGGAAGCCACACCACCCACCCAACCCAACCCAATAGTTGACTAAAAAACCAAAGGAAGCCACACCACCCACCCAACCCAACCCAATAGTTGACTAAAAAACCAAAGGAAGCCACACCACCCACCCAACCCAACCCAATAGTTGACTAAAAAACCAAAGGAAGCCACACCACCCACCCAACCCAACCCAATAGTTGACTAAAAAACCAAAGGAAGCCACACCACCCACCCAACCCAACCCAATAGTTGACTAAAAAACCAAAGGAAGCCACACCACCCACCCAACCCAACCCAATAGTTGACTAAAAAACCAAAGGAAGCCACACCACCCACCCAACCCAACCCAATAGTTGACTAAAAAACCAAAGGAAGCCACACCACCCACCCAACCCAACCCAATAGTTGACTAAAAAACCAAAGGAAGCCACACCACCCACCCAACCCAACCCAATAGTTGACTAAAAAACCAAAGGAAGCCACACCACCCACCCAACCCAACCCAATAGTTGACTAAAAAACCAAAGGAAGCCACACCACCCACCCAACCCAACCCAATAGTTGACTAAAAAACCAAAGGAAGCCACACCACCCACCCAACCCAACCCAATAGTTGACTAAAAAACCAAAGGAAGCCACACCACCCACCCAACCCAACCCAATAGTTGACTAAAAAACCAAAGGAAGCCACACCACCCACCCAACCCAACCCAATAGTTGACTAAAAAACCAAAGGAAGCCACACCACCCACCCATCCCAACCGAATAGTTGACTAAAAAAGAAAAGGAAGCCACACCACCCACCCAACCCAAAACAATAGTTGACTAAAAAACCAAAGGATGCCACACCACCCACCCAACCCAACCCAATGGTTGACTAAAAAACCAAAGGAAGCCACACCACCCACCCATCCCAACCGAATAGTTGACTAAAAAAGAAAAGGAAGCCACACCACTCAACCCAACCCAACCCAATAGTTGACTAAAAAAACCAAAGGAAGCCACACCACCCACCCAACCCAACCCAATAGTTGACTAAAAAACCAAAGGATGGCACACCACCCACCCAACCCAACCCAATAGTTGACTAAAAAACCAAAGGAAGCCACACCACCCAACCCAACCCAACCCAATAGTCGACTAAAAAACCAAAGGAAGCCACACCACCCAACCCAACCCAACCCAATAGTCGACTAAAAAACCAAAGGAAGCCACACCACCCAACCCAACCCAACCCAATAGTCGACTAAAAAACCAAAGGAAGCCACACCACCCAACCCAACCCAACCCAATAGTCGACTAAAAAACCAAAGGAAGCCACACCACCCAACCCAACCCAACCCAATAGTCGACTAAAAAACCAAAGGAAGCCACACCACCCAACCCAACCCAACCCAATAGTCGACTAAAAAACCAAAGGAAGCCACACCACCCAACCCAACCCAACCCAATAGTCGACTAAAAAACCAAAGGAAGCCACACCACCCAACCCAACCCAACCCAATAGTCGACTAAAAAACCAAAGGAAGCCACACCACCCAACCCAACCCAACCCAATAGTCGACTAAAAAACCAAAGGAAGCCACACCACCCAACCCAACCCAACCCAATAGTCGACTAAAAAACCAAAGGAAGCCACACCACCCAACCCAACCCAACCCAATAGTCGACTAAAAAACCAAAGGAAGCCAACCCAACCCAACCCAATAGTTGACTAAAAACCAAAGGAAGACACACCACCCAACCTAACCCAACCCAATAGTCGACTAAAAAACCAAAAGAAGCCACACCATCCAACCCAACCCAATAGTTGACTAAAAAACCAAAGGAAGCCACACTACCCACCCAACCCAACCCAATAGTTGACTAAAATACCAAAGGAAGCCACACCACCCACCCAACCCAACCCAATAGTTGTCTAAAAAACCAAAGGAAGCCACACCACCCACCCAACCTAACCCAATAGTTGACTTAAGACCAAAGGAAGCCACACCACCCATACCAACCCAACCCAGTAGTTGGCTAAAAAACCAAGGGAAGCCACACCACTCAACCCAACCCAACCATACCTAAATCCTAGAAAAGAATAAGCGATGGAGACCAAAAAGTAACAGGGATTACCCAAAATTTGTAAAAGAAACGAAGGAATTTTCAGTTTAAAAACGAAAACAAAGCCATGCTACGAAAATTGTCCGTGAAATGTTACTTGTCATCGTTGTTTTCATTTCGTACAAACGGTTATGAGGCATAAACACCGTTGTTTCGTAGTGAAAACAGTAGAATGAATTATAGAAATGTTAAAAAATGTGAAAGAAAAGAAACATGTAGGGAGGATATTTCAATTTCCGCATCTTTCGTAGAAATTCCGATTTTTAGCAATTATTCCCGAGAAATCGGTGTTTACCAACGACAATGTGACCGAAAAACCGCCCCAAAAATTACAAAAAACGGCAATATACGGCCTTGGTACCGTCCCACCCTAGCACCCCTGCTTCACTCCACGCGCCCGTAAGATTGTCAGAATATGGGACTATGATATATTTTAGATGTGAAGTTAGTTAGTATCGCCCTATCGGCAGGTTGGAGAAGCTCCAAAAATGGCGAAGAAAACGTCGAAAAAGTCGTGAAAACAGTCATATATCTAAGTAAATATCTCAAAAAGTATTGCTTTTAGGATAATGAAATTTCATCAGAAAATCAGAATCAGAAACGTACGATAATTAATGTAGGAGCTATGATGTTTTTAGCTGGTGGACCCCTTCACAATATTTACCTACCTGTGGATCATTTATCTTAGGTAAAACATTTCTCGCTAATCGTTTCTGCCATCGATTGTTTTCCCTTAACTGTATGTAAAGTATTCATTCCGAAGGCGCGGTACCGAACACATTAGATGACGGTCGAGTCAACGCATTCCCCACCCGCGTTAGTTCCACAATGAGTAAGTTAGATTTGAACGAGGCAGGAATTAGAAACCTTTTATCACAGGTCGATAGTAAGAAATCTCCCGGGCCAGAAGGCGTGCCTGCATATGTAATATCTACGCTAGCAAATGAGCTTGCTCCCTTCTCGTGTTTTTCAGTAAATCTTTAGATGAATGTACGATTCCGGTCTCATCGAAGAAAGCGCACATTACTCCAGTGCCGAAAAAGGCCGTAAAACACAACCAGACGACTTCCGGTCGATATTGTTAACGTTGGTATTTAGTAAAATTCTTGAGCACATCATCTGTAGTTATATAATGCGTTTTCTCATTGAAAATGTTGCGATGACGGACAGTCAACATGGGTTTCGTAAGGGTCGCTCCTGTGAGAGCCAGTTAGCACTTCTCAATCAGGACATAATACATGCAGCCGACGAAGGCTTTAGGACAGATGCTATATTTTTGGATTTTAGAAAGGCATTCGATACAGTTCCGCACGCGAAGTTACTACAGAAACTAGAATCTTATGGAATCGATGATCAAATCATTCAGTGGATTAAGTCATTCTTGACATGCAGAAGCCAACGCGTAGTCTTAGATGGGACTTTTTCTGATGAAGTGGAAGTGACATCAGGGGTACCTCAGGGCAGTGTTATTGGGCCCATATTATTCCTTATTTATATTAACGATATCGTAGACAACGTTAAGAGTAACGTACGGCTCTTTGCGGACGACACCCTTATATACAGAAAAATCCAAAACGCGGAGGATTCATTGATATTACAGAGTGACCTGGACGTTGTTACCAAATGGTGTAAAGATTGGCAGCTCAGTTTAAACATAGAGAAATGTGTAGCAATGAGCATGACCCGCTCTCCGATCAGAAGCGTGAGCCTAACTCCCTATCACATTAGCGGCTCAACGTTAGAATTCGTGAGTCAATACAAATATTTAGGGGTCGTTTTCAGTAGTAATTTATCATTTAAAACGCATATACGAGATATAGTGGGGTCAGCCGATAGGACATTGAGGCTATGTAACCGCGTTCTTAGAGGCAGTCAGTCGTGTGTCAAAGAGGTAGCTTATTTTTCACTAGTTCGCCCGTTACTTGAGTACTGCTGCGCGGTGTGGAATCCGCACGAGAAGGGTTTGATTTTGGAACTAGAGCGCGTACAACGTAGAGCGGCTCGTTTCGTTAAGGGAGACTACAAGTTCGACAGCAGTGTATCAGATATGATTAAATCCCTCGGCTGGAACTCTCTTGACGATAGAAGACTCGAGTTTAGGCACAGATTGTTCGAGAAATTCCTGAGTAGTGACTTACATGACGAAATACGCGACATAGTGATTCCTGCGCTTAGCGAACGCAATTTTCGAGACCAGACGTCGAAAAAATTTCGTGAGATTATTGCACGAACGGATAGTTATTATTGGTCTCTCTTTCCAGATAGTATTAGACGCGTAAATAGGATGAATAATTAGGGACTTTGGTGTATGAACACCCCCTGCCATACGCCATACGCCGGTTTGCGGGGTATTTATGTAAATGTAAATGTACGGGCCTGGAGTTTATCAATGATATGTATAGGATATCCGTTTCTTGAAGCAATGCATTTAATTATGCCTAATTCTCTTTGAAAATCCAACGGTGAAAGGGGAATAGTAACCAGTCTATTAATGAGGGAATGGAAAGCAGCAAGTTTGTGTGAAAAGGGATGATTTGAAGAGAAAGGGATTACATGGTCAGTATACGAAGGCTTACGGAAAATAGAAAATTGAAGTTTGTTTTTTACACGAGAAATAGTAAGATCAAGAAAGTTTAGGGTGTGGTTAGTTTCTAATTCTTAGTTGAGATGGATGGAAGGATGGAGGGAGTTAGGGAAGTTTAGGAAGTTATCTAGCTGTCTGATAGTACCACTCCAAATACAGAAAACATCGTCAACATACCTGTACCAACATTTAACATTTTTCAATAAATCAATTGATGAATTAAACAATTTGCACTCTAGGTGGTTCATAAATATGTCAGCTAAAATGGGAGATAAAGAAGATCCTATAAAAAGGCCTTCTTTTTGCTGGTAGAATTCACCATTAAACATAATAAACTTCTGCTGAGTACATACATTGACCAGAGAGGAAATATCTGCACTTAAAATAGGATCAATTTTTTCCTTGAGCAATCAATTTTCTAAAATAAAAATGATTTCACTAACAGGAACACTAGTGAACAAATTAGATACATCAAACGAAACTAACTTGACATTGCGAGGAAGAGGGGAGATATTCAGTTTTTCACACAAGTCCACAGTATTCTTTATTGTGTAGTTTGGGCGTAGCACTAACAAATTCTGTATGATATCGTTCATTTTGTGGGCTAATTTTTGGTAAGGGGAGGAGACACTAGAAACCGCAGGACGTGTTTTCCTTGTGGATTTTGGGAAACCCATAAAATCTCGGGGGAAGTGGATTAGAATTTACGAAACGGAAAACTTCATTCTTCGGAATCACCAGAGAGTTAGCTAGGATACTTTTCACACGGTTTTGAAAGATTGGGGTGGGGTCCCTAGGGAGTTTCTGTATTGAAGTATTAGCAATAAAATTCATGCACTTAGATATGTATTCACTCCGGTCCATTATCACCATGCAGTTTCCTTTATCGTCCTTTGAAATTATAAGGTTGTGTGTGTTGACTGCTTCCTTGATGCTCCTCAATAATTTCTGATCTCTTGGGAAACGGAGTGGGAGAGGGGATGCTTCCTTGATATGTGCAGAAATCAGTTTAGCACAATCATATTTAATGGAGACATGTTCACGGTAGAGGGCTGAATCACAGTCGCGTGCTACATCGATGAAATCTCGATGGCGAGTTGGAAGGTTGGGGTAGTATTTAAGCCCTAAATCCAAGAATTGTTTCTCTTCTGTGGAGAAAGAGTGATTGGAAGGATTGAGTACTCTTCCATGAAAAACGTGGGATGCTCTAGAGGACACTGCAGTCTTATCCAAAGAGGCCACTTTAGCTGATTTGAGATTTTAAGCTTCTGGTTTAAGGAATTTAATTTCCTTGAGCAAATATCCGAAGCAAGTTGACGGATCTTATCGTCAGTTATCCGCTATTCAAAAACGTGAAGCGTATATGAATGTTGCATATGCAAGAGATATAATTGATGAGAAATATTGTTACGTTTGGCATACCAAAAGCGAATTTCTTCCTTCAACCGTCTGTTCTTGGCCTGGTCCAGCGCTCTCCGTCCAGTAGGTGAGTTGATCAAGCATCTGAGGTTTACGTTGATGTAATTCGGTATGAGGTCCATCTTCAGGCATTGGGTGTTGAAATAGATGTGGAGGCTAGCAAATCGTAGTTTGATGGAAAGCTTCCGATAGTTTCGCGTCTTTTCTATCTCGCTTTCGTCTCTAACTCCCACCTTTTTTCCCCGCCTTTTCTTCATCTTCCCATACACTCCTTCCCTTTATCCCCCTGCCTTTCCCACTTTAGCTAGCTGTATTTAAAGGTTTGATTTTTAGAGTATTGTCACCAGAAGATGACGATTAATCGTTCGAAACCGGTCGTGTAACTGTTTTGTGAAAATAAAATTTGTGGTAAAAGTACAAATCATTCGTATATTCTTCCATTAGTAATTTAAATTTACTAATTTGGTCTGGGATACTCAACCTGGTGCCCGCGGGCACCAAGGTGTCCGAAGCGACCTTGCACAGTGCCCGCCAAGCTTCGGTAAAAAGATATTTTTATTTGCTACAACAGTATTTCTTGGGAATGCACTAGAGGAGATAGAGTGGAGGTTCGGCGGGGAAAGGGTGGGAGTCAGACACTTGGTTGGCTTGGTTTTGGGTTTCGTAAACATCAAGGGTGTGGTGCTTCTGTGGCATTCGCCAAGAATCATAATGAGGAACGTCACTTACAGACGAATCACGGAACATTTGCAACGAACTACCCCGAGAATTCGGAAATTAGGAAGAAAAATGTATGTGAGTTGTAATCGAAGATTTCAGCGCAGCAATCAGTATTTGTTAGGCCAGTTTCAAAGTCCAAGAACGCAACAACGGCTTCGTTTAAAATTGCTCACTTACTTTCGAAGGAGAAAAAACCACTTCAAGACGTTGAGTTGCTGAAGGAAGCATTTCTTGCAGGTGCTGAAAGGCTCTTTGAGGGATTTTATAAGAAGCCTGAAATCATCAGTGCGATTCAGGAGCTTCAGTTAACAGATAACACTGTTTTAAGAAGAATAGAGGCAATTGCTGATGACATGTAATGTCAACTGAAGAGAGATGTGGAAACGTGTGAATGGTTTCCTCTCCAATTTGATAAGTCCAAGGACATTTCAGACACGTAGCAGTTAGCTGTTATAATAAGAATGGTATTTAACGACTACTGTTAAAGAAGAATTATTAAAAATTCTGCCTTTGAAGGAGAGGACAATTTAGAAGGAGACAATTTACAATGTTCTTACGACATATGCGGCAGAAATTGGCTTGCCGCTTAAAAGGTTGTCGGACATTACCACAGATGTAGCACATGCCATGATAGGAAGAACAAAAGAAAGAAAAAATGACGGCAATTTTGAGTCCTCGCGATTTCCCGGCCATCTCAAGAAACTTTTGAACCAATTTGAAAAGCGATTTCAAGATTTCAGCTGCCTAGAGCCAGTGGTGAGCTTTTTTGTCAACCCATTCACCACGAAGAAACTGAAAACGCCACAGCAATTGCCAGTATTATTTCCTCAGAAGTGGAAAACCTCGAACTGGAAATAGTCGATTTGAAGAATGATATTATTCTGCAAGCACATGCCACTGATGTAGACATCTGGTAACTTGTAGAAAAGGATATATTTCTATTATTAAGAAGTGTTGCATATAAAATCAAATCTTGTTTTGGGTCTACCTACCTCTGCGAATCGCTATTTTCAACCATATACATTATCAAGTCGAAGAACCGGAGCAGGCTCGCCGATTCGCATCTTGACAGTTGATTGCGTGCGGGAACCTCAGCGTACGTATGTACAGACATGATCAAAAAAACTCAAAAATTGCGGGTAATATAAGATTCGGGATACTCTTAAAACTCCTTCTGCGGAACATGTTGCAACACTGTATGGAGTCTACCTCAAATATAACGGTACTTATTTTGGCTGCAAATGTTGGGGGGGTTCGGTTTAAAGAAATGGTAGGAGCATCGCGAGCGGCTCCCGTAGCTGTCACCCATTTAGAAGGACGGACCTAATTTTAAGAAAGGCATTGATGGAAACGTTGCGTATACGCGATGGCAACTCTAATATATGAGTTATAGACACTGCAGATTGAATGAAGTCGAATACGTCTTTTTACCTCAAAATAATGTTATGGACCTCCGACTCGCTGATTCTCTAACGGAAGGAGAACAGGTGCATGGAGCAGTCGTATTTTCTTACCTACTGTCAGCAACATCATCACAAATATGCCCTATATGTAATCTCAGAAAACTGTTCCAAAAAGTGATGGCAAACCCTATCTCGGATAGTTCACATGGATCTTTAGTAATAATATTTCTATTAACACTAACCTTTGCAATATTACGTAAGTGGGTTCGGGTATTGAAAGTAATGAAAGAGGAAGTTAACGACTTCATAAATGTTATTAGGGATTATTTTATTATTCGGTGCTGATAACGTTTTCAGTAATATGTGTAGATTCTTTTAGGGTTTTTCTCATTATTGCTGCCTTAACTTTTATCGATACAAAATTTGAAAGTAATTAATTAGTAATTTAATAGAAAGCGAACACCGAAGGTATCTGCGATCAATATTAAAAGTAATAATTGCAATCTTTCAGAAATGAGTTCAGGTGCAGGTGATCCAAGTTCCTCCTGATGCACCGCTTATTACTCTTTAGAAAATTCCATTAAAGAAAAACCAATCAACTCTAGAGTTAAATATTAAGCTAATGGAGCATAATATGTTCTGCGATAATTCCTGGGAATGTGAGAGGAAAGAAGTTTTAAATGAATATATGTTCTTTAAATCTCTTAACCGAATTTTGTGTGTGCAATAAGTTCTTATCGAGGCTATAACTAAAAATCATAAATGCTAAGGAATGAAGAAAGAATATTCTAATTTCCCTTGCAACTTTGTTCCACAAATTCCGGTGAATGTGATAAAATTTAAACATAAATGCCTTTTCCTTGCCTGCAGTTTACTTCTTTGGTGCACTTTACTTCCTATTTACTAAATTACTTCCTATTACGTGACAGAACTTGGATATAAGCGTTTCCTCTCCTTATCTACTTCAAGAATATAGTAATTTGTAACTCTCGATTTACTATTCTACAATCCGAGGCAATCCTTATGTCGTAATAAAAAATAATCGTCGAAAGAGAAATTACTAGGGTGACGGTTACGTTATTGCCTATTTGTGGAATCTCCTAATATACATGATACAAGCTTCTCACTCGTATCCGAGAGAGCAGCGGTTTATCTCTGCTTGCTACATTTCTGGAAGAGCTAATACCATCCGTACGGTTGGTTGGAGTAATTGAAGTTAAAAGTCCCGAGATTTGAAACAACTAAAGTTGCCTTTTCTTGAATTTTGTGCCTGCTTAAGGTGTCTGCTCACATGTCCATTAATTCTTCTTCTACATGCTTATGAAGAGCTACATTTTATTGCTTAGCATTGTGCCCAATACAGCCCGATGTTGCGATGTTATGTTATTTTTCCTGATCCCTGATTAACTTTGTGTGTGTATTCATTTTGGAATACAAAAGACACGAAAAAAATGAGTTTTACTGAAAGCTCATTATGCAGCTTCATCTAATAATGGAATTTTTTCTTGTGACACATGCTCGTTTGCGCACGCTTACTCATTTTTTTAACGTCTGGGAACGCCGCGAACACCTGGAATGTCTTACTATGGATTGTAACACAAAGTTGGCTTCTCTATTTCTAATTCCAAAGGGAATTTATGATGGAGTGTTGTAAGCACATTTCCAAATTCGTTTCCTCTCTAACAGTTTGCACTGATAATCTGATTCTTATCTAATCTAATTCTTATTTACGTAGAAGATGGTCAGAGAAATCAACACATTCCCCTCACAACGATGAGAGAGATGAGGATTGTCAACAAACTTCTTTAAGTATTAATTAATCAATATGACGTTGACTGTGATCGAAACACTTGGAAGATACTATAAATATTTAGGTTTGGGTTTCAGCAGCTCGCACGTGAGTGCTTAGCCTCCTCATCAAGACCGCTATACAAAATTCCACGGATACAAGTGCGCAGATTCTGATTCATATCGCACTTTAGAGTAGAGGTATATCTATGACTAACTCCGTAACGCAATCACTGACGCCTTGAAATTTTAATCTTTGCAATATGTAAGGCAATCTTCGAACCACTAACTTATGTAAGTCGACTATCCACATACCTTTATTCATCTGTTGCTACTTCTGAACCCTTTATTAATAAACTATAAGAAAGAGAATGTATTCGTGGGAAAAAATCTTCAGAGCTGAAGGCTATTGAAGGAAAAACCCACCATGCGGGAAAACACCCACACAAGGGGTGAAAAAACCAGCGAAAACACAGAAATTACGTAAAACACAATTAAACAAACTCTACAATGTAATTACATTTAAGGATGATTAAATTTCTAATGTATTTAAATCTAATGAGCATCAATGACATAAGTTAAGTTACAATATCAGAACGAAATTCAATAATTGAATCGCAGAAATATCAGTCATTAATCACTAGCACTCATGGGAAAACATTAGTTAAAGTTCATCACTCGTTCACTATTTTGGTTCTCTTAATTCCCTTGTGACGCAGTAAATCATTCGAATCTGAAAATAAACACGGAGAGAAATAGGGGCAAAGTTAGCATTATAAAAATTACTAATTCAGAGGAGCTGATGAGAAATATATTAATGATATATTAACAATCAAAGCTGATCCCTGGTTATTTGATTTTCAGTCTTACTTGTCGTTGTTAGATACAAGTTAAGGGATCATTTATCTGCAAGGAAAAAAAGAAAAATGTTATATAACTGGCTAGATAAATTGCTTGATTATATTCTTTAAATGATTTCTGTGTATTTCTATTTGTGGTATTCTATTGGTAAACAAAGTAAATACCTTAATAATCTAACCATCCCCCATCGTTCCTGATTACCAGACGAAGGCCCAAGTAATCACGTTATTTTAAAACTCCAGATTACAGAAGCCCAGCTGTTAGGAAAGCGCATAGCATCCACGTGCATTTAGATTTAGATTTAGATTTAGAATTTTACCCCGCGAGCGGCCGATTGGCGAACGGCAGGGGGTGTATCAACACCAAATATTCGTACCTAATCTATCCTGTTAGCCTCTCTAATGCTCGGAGGAAAAAACGACCAGAAGTAGCTATCTGTTCTAGCGATTATCTCCTTATATTGCTTGGTCGACGCCTCTCGTAGATCGCGTTCGTTTTGAACTGGAATTATG
Source organism: Ladona fulva (assembly GCA_000376725.2). Classification (NCBI taxonomy): domain Eukaryota; kingdom Metazoa; phylum Arthropoda; class Insecta; order Odonata; family Libellulidae; genus Ladona; species Ladona fulva. The sequence goes on along the minus strand of KZ309075.1, from coordinate 112,184 downwards.
ATGTCTTCGACCTCGTCTGAAAATTCTGGGCTGATGAATTTATCGAACAGCTTCCGTCTGTATTCTGATCTTCTATCCTGTAGTGAACTCCATCCGAGGGAGTTTATCATGGCCGTAACGCTGCTATCGAATCTGAAATCTCCGCTAACGAAACGTGCCGCTCTACGTTGAACCATCTCTAAATCTGAGACTAGACCTACTTCATGTGGATCCCACACTGCGCTGCAGTATTCGAGATTGGGTCTGACCAAAGAAAAATAAGCAATTTCCTTGACTCTTGATTGACATCCTCTAAGAGTTCTACTTGTTAATCTTTGCATTTTATTAGCCTTTCCTATAAGATCACGAATATGTTCTTTGAATGATAAACTACTGCTAATTGTAACTCCTAGATATTTATTATGACTCACGAACTCTAAGGGATATTCTGATATTTCATATTGCAAGCTGTTAACATTCATGGAACGCGTGAAAATCATAGCAACGCACTTCTTTACATTTAAATCAAGCTGCCAGTCTTCGCACCATTTTGATATAACGTTTAGGTCGTTCTGAAGGATTATGCTATCTTCATCTGACGTAATCGCCCTGTATATGAGGGTATCATCGTCAAATAATCTAATCCTGCTCCTTACATTATCTACTATGTCATTGATGTCGATAAGAAATAAAATCGGCCGTAGAACGCTACCCTGCGGAATTCCTGATGTGATGAGTACTTCATCGGATAAAATTCCGTCTAATGCAACTCAATGAGATCTATTTTCGAGAAAGGATTTGATCCATCCGACTACCTTTTGTCGATCGCGTAGGCATTTAGCTTTTAAATTAGCTTTATATGAGGTACGGTATCGAAGGCTTTCCTCAAGTCTAGAAAAACTGCATCTCTTCTAGCGCCCTTATCTGCTGCTTTAGCTAGGTCGTTTATTAAAAGGGTTAACCGAGTCTCGCATGACCTCCTTTTGCGGAATCAGTGCTGGTTCTGACTAATTGCTCCATTCTCAGACAGAAAGCGCATTACTGAACTCGCATTTCACCATGGATCAGTCTGCAGGTGATGGGGATTCGGCTTTTTTCATTTGCTTCTCCTTTCGTTTTTCCCCTTTGTTTCCACTTGGGAATATCTAGGTTCAAGGATGTCCTTTATTTCATCCAATGTGTCATTCTTCCGACATAATGCTTGCTATCCCTGTTTTAGGAAGTTTACTCACCGCCTCGACTATCGTCTTGGGCATGTTTTATTGTGTAGCTCCACCCCGTGGAAATGAAAGGTTTTGGGAAAAACCAGCGGATCCGCTGTGACCATTTCTGCGTTGTTCCTAGCGCGGTTGTGGGGTGAGGAAAGGTTTGGGCTCCCTGGCGCTCCTTAGTAAGCGGTAGGGTTCCCATGCGAAGCGTGCCTTTCGGTATAGGATTATTTGGGAGGTCTTAGTATTTCTTGATTTAGTTTACAAATTACTGTAGTCTTGAAGTAAATGAGAAGAAGCAACATTCAACATCTACATCTAAATCTACATAAATACTCTGCAAGCCGCTTTACGGCGTGTGGTAGGGGGTGAAAATATCGGACGTTCGGCCTATCTTTTTAGCCTAATATTATAACGTATAGTTCGCGGAAAGAATGAATTCCAAAAACGACTCGTCCTAGCATCTATTTCTCTTATTTTGCGCTCATTGTCGGATCGTCCAAGGTAGCAGGGGGGTCTCATAAAATCTACTATATCTTCTGCAAATGTACTTTTATTAAATTTATCAAGCAATCACAATCTAGCATCTAGTGTCCTATCTTTTAAAGATTCCCAACCTGCATCTGACAGCATTTTGGTAACGCGAAAGCTACGTTCTGTCACGTAATAGGAAGTAATTGAGTAAATACGAAGTAAAGTGCACCAAAGGAGTAAACTGCAGTCAAAGAAAAGGCATTTATGATTAAATTTTATCATATTCGCCGGAATTTGTGGAACAAAGTTGCAAGGGAAACTAGAATATTCTTTCTTCATTCCTTAGCATTTATGATTAAATTTTATCATATTCGCCGGAATTTGTGGAACAAAGTTGCAAGGGAAATTAGAATATTCTTTCTTCATTCCTTAGCATTTATGATTTTTCGTTATAGCCTCGATAAGAACTTAACGAACACACAAAATTCGCTTAGGAGATTTAAACAACATGTATTCATTTAAAACTTCCTTCCGCTTACATTCCCAGGAATTACCGCAGAACATATTATGCTCCATTAGCTTAATATTTAACTCTAGATTTGATTGGTTTTTCTTTAAGAGAAGTTGCTAAGGAGTAATAAGCGGTGCATCTGAAAGAATGCATTTATTACTTTTAATATTGATCGCAGATCCCTTCGGTATTCGCTTTCGATTAATGTACTAATAAATTACTTTCAAATTTTGTATTGATGAAAGTTAAGGCAACAATAATGAAAAACACCCTAAAACAATCTACACATATTACTGAAAATGTTATCAGCACCGAATAATAAAATAATCCCTAATAACATTTACGAAGTCGATAACTTCCTGTTTCATTACTTTCAACACCGGAACCCACTTACGCAGCATTGCAGAGGTTAGTGTTAATAGAAATATTATTACTAAGGATCCAATCAAAATATCCGAGATAAGGTTCGCCATCACTTTTTGGAACAGTTTTCTGAGATTACACATCGGTCATATTTGTGATAATGTTGCTGACAGTAGGTAAGAAAATACGACTGCTCTATGCACCTGTTCTCCTTCCGTTAGAGAATCAGTGAGTCGGAGGTCCATAACGTTATTTTGTAGTAAAAAGACGTATTCGACTTGATGGACGATTCTAAATTGCGAATTCATTCAATCTGCACTGTCTATAACTCATACATTAGAGCTGCCATCGCGTTTACGCATCGTTTCCATCAATGTCTTTCTTAAAATTAGGTCCGCCCTTCTAAATGGGTGTCCGCTACGGTAGCCGCCCGCGATGCTCTTACCATTTCTTTAAACCTAACCCTTGCAGCGAAAATAAGTACCGTTATCTTTGAGGTAGACTCCATACAGTGTTGCAACATGTTCCGCAGAAGGAGTTTTACGAG
>KZ309075.1:81919-103010 GCA_000376725.2 Ladona fulva | reverse complement strand
GAATGATAATTAACTAAGCGAAGTCATCACACACCAAGAGAACTCATCGTTAACTAATCGTACTGATTAAAACTAAGCGAAATCATCATAAAGTCTGCTAATGTTTGTGTTGAAAGCAATAAACTCTAATTTAATATCATGATATTTCCTAGATAAGTCGTGTATATCACTTAGGAAAATAAAGATAATGATTTTGTAATAATAGCAAAAGTTAGCTCCTTAATATGTTTGTCCTTAATATGTTCTGCTGCCGCCCCTAAGATGCCGCCGCACGGGTGCGATGCACCCATAGGCTTTGATCATACCATCGTTCGCAATCATACCATCTAGGTTCGCAATCATACCATCTAGGTTCGCAATCATACCATCTAGGTTCGCAATCGTTATTAGAGTATTTTGACCGTATATAAATGTCCATGTAATTATGTATAATGCCGACGTAAGTTTTCCAAGTTGCTTGGATGGAAATTTTGGTTACGCGCGACTTAAATCAAGTAAAAATCGGTGTTCAATTTCTCGTAAAATTCCTCGAAATTGGCTTTGGAAAAGAGATAAATTTTACGTTTTGGTATTTTATACTTGTGTAATTTTGCATCGAGATTTATGAATACGCCCTTATGCTTACCAAGCCCCTAGTCATTCGACTCCTAATATGCTCAGGGAAGTTATTAGAAAAGACCGAGTATCTTCTCTCCCCTAGTTGGAGATAATGAATATTTGGTACAATTATGGTACCTCAATATATTTTTCTACTTCAAAATATGTTTCCCGCAAGATACCTGTCGGTGTGTGGCAGGGAATGCCTTCATCATGAATATATTTCTCTGATCGATTACGTTCGAGGTTCACGGAAAAAATGTATTCCTGAAGCGACCTTGTCGAGCATCCGTTTCCCTGATTTTTCTCGCAGAATCAGTATGGCGTATGTATTACGGAGGATGCATTGCAAATAGGCCTAACTACCGTGATCCATATGCTTTCCATTCTATAATCGATAGGTTAGAGTTCCTTCTTTCTCAGTTACTATAATTTTAATCCATTAATTACAATGGAATATTTTAATATAATTAATTTAATTAATACTCATTAAGAGAAACTCATAATAATAAAACTGATTGAGAAGGAGTTATTTCTACGATAGCATGAAATTAATAGATAATCCTCTGCAGAAAAATGAAGAAAGGATCGGAATTGAAAATCACCTCTAGGATTTTCCATTTGAAAATTCATTTCTATTATTATGTTTCATTTATAAAAGTTTGCTGCGGAAATATATCTTTATACGTACAGGTTTTTAACGACCTCTTCTGAAGAGGTGGTAAACTATATATTTGCGAGTGGTAATAAGTTCCGCATAAATAATTTCCCAGCTATTCTCGTAGTTATAAATAGTATGGAGCGAGCAACTTTACTGATGAAGAACGGTCTACGGCGAGAAAGTGTCCCCGCGAGGAATTGTCCGCAGCAAAAAATTCCCGGCGAGCATTTGTCCGCCGCGAGGAATTGTACTGCGAGCAATGGTTCAACACGAGGAATTGTTTGCAAGATTTGAGTGGCGTTCGCGAGTAATTGTCCACACACGGTCATCACTGTGAACGATCTCACCATCTGGACGAATTCACAATATCCTTGCCCACAAAGTCTCCCGAATGGCTTGGAGAAATGTTCTTCCGGGATAGCTCAACGGGCAGAGCACCTGAGCGGCAATTGGGAGATCTGGGTTCGATTCCCGGTCCCGCCAGATTACCCAAGTAGGTTTATTATGAAATTAAAAATTTATGTTTTCATTAGGACAGAGAAATGCTATGTAAGGTACCGAACAAAAGAAAGTAAGCACGGAATGAAGTGTAATAGAATCTTTGCCCAACGGTTATATCGACAAAAGTCAAAAGCTGCTGCGATGGAGAGCAAAATCAAAATGTTGAAAACTGTAGATCGCTAAACTTGGAACTGTTTTCATTAGCTCAGTGTGAACCGAAACCACTACCAGGTTTACTGGAATCCTAAGATTATTTCTCAGTAAACCAGTAAACGATTTAAATATTATAATTAGATTTAACAGTTAAACATTTATTCTTAGGAACTAAATACCATAAAGTTTACAATAAATTAAATATGCTCCGATAATGGTCAACCTTACTAGATTATGATATACAGAAATTTGATTCATCTAAAACTAGACAGGCACAGAAAAAACATTTCGCTAATAATTTCAACCTATATTTGATATATCCTACACCGAGGCAAGATTTGGTACGATTGGAAGCAATTTTCCTCCCAGAATCGAAACCAAAGTTTCTGTTTCGTATCGTCCGTTTCGTTATCCCAAATATCGGAAACTTTCTCCCCCATTATCATCAATCATTCATGGCTGCTCTTTCTCGGATCGTATGCCGATTTCCATGTCCCCTGTTGCGATGGGACATGGAAAAATGGACTATGGCAATAAATAAATATTTTACGCGGAATTCAAATCCATCACGCGTTACTTCTCGAGCTAGTGAAAATCTCGGCATTTTGAGCGTCTTTAGCGTAAATGATACTTCCGTCAATCCCTTTGATTTTCTTTAACGTGGGCGAAATCCCCCCTTTTCCTTTCGCGTTTCCTCACTCGACCCGCTTTTGCAAGTCTACTTCGTGCACGTACATGCACACCACTTCCGGAAGGCCAAAAAAAGAAGAAATCGATTATTTTCTGAATATTAAATAACACTGCATCAAGCTGCCTTGCTGCAATATCGGAACCATCTCCAAAAGTTTCAATACCTATATATTGAAACACGTAAGCATTCATGTCAATAAGACGAGTATGCCGAAGGGAAAATAAGACATTGATTTTCATGGGAAATGGAGCGATAAAAATTAAGTGAAAAGTTATCTTTATACGTATCATGAAGTGGAAAGGAGTGAGTAAGATAACTGAATCAAGTAAAAGTGGAAAATCATAGACATTCAGATTCCTCACTCTTTCTAAATACAGCTGACTTTCTGTTTAACCGTCGTCCTCTTCCGCCCTCTGTTTCTTGTCTTCCCCCTCCTTAACCCCCTCTGATTCCCACAATACCTTTCTGCACTTCATGTACCCACTCTCCATCACAAAGCTCCACCGAAACCCGTCTATAAAGCCCAGATCTTCTCTTTATCCTAATCCAGGGTGGAATTCCAGTGACAGGTCGCGGTGTATTATGGTCGAATGATCGTCAGCGTGAGTTCGCATGCGCCCAGCGAGGCTTTTGAAAAGAGCCGTGGATTTACATTAGCGAGGCGTCCACCAATACGCTTTGCTTCGCTGTTCACGCGGATCCCAGCTGACTTGACTGGACTTGTTGTTTATTTATTCTGGGGCAGATGAAGTTTTGTGACCCCCTCTTCCCCTGCCCCAGAGTCATTACATTACATTACATGGAGTAAAGTCAAGTACAGGTGATTTAAAAAAAAATNCAGTGTCTATAACTCATATATTAGAGCTGCCATCGCTTATACGCAACGTTTCCATCAATGCCTTTCTTAAAATTAGGTCCGTCCTTCTAAATGGGTGTCCGCTACAGTAGCTGCTCGCGATGCTCCTACCATTTCTTTAAACCAAACCCCCCCAACATTTGCAGCCAAAATAAGTACCGTTATATTTGAGGTAGACTCCATACAGTGTTGCAACATGTTCCGCAGAAGTAGTTTTAAGAGTATCCCGAATCACAATAACACAAATTGAACCAAATATCGCTTACCAAGATTAATAGTATCCCGAATCTTAAGTTACCCGCAATGTTTTTGTGTTTTTAGCTCATGACTGTACCCCGGAATTAGGTGATGTCAAATTAAGGAAACAGAATCGTACTTTTTCCACATGAATGTATTCACATGACTAATAATGTCCCATTATCCCTACTTCCGCACTCACCTTCCTGATTTCTCCCAACTTTACTTCCTCCCCTCCACTCCCCTCTTCTCTTTTTCATACCTGTTGTGTACATATTTGCTTGATTTTTTGTACTATTTGCTTGAGGATGACGATCATTCGTCGAAACCGGTCGTGTGAATAAATTCAAAAGTACGATTCTGTTTCCTTCATTTTACATGATAGATTTCCACCACATCTCACTTGACTCTGTGAATTTCAGAATTAGGCCCTTCTCTAAGTGATGGGTTATTTCTTTTACCTTCTTCCTAAATTCCGACTTAAACTTTTTTGGTGTCATGGGGTAGGAAAAAGGAGTAAAACAGACGATCTGTTGTAGCTACGACCAACCGAGAGAGTTAAGCAGAATTTACGAAGTGGGCTTCATTAACAACTACTTTGATTTGGAATATTTACTGGCTTATAAAAGCAAGGACATGCTCAATTTAAAGGTTCGATACTGTCTCTTTACGTGAAAATTACCAAATTCAATTGATTTCAATATAGGATGGAAACTTGATCACGTTATATGCATTTCCTTATCTCTTCTTGCACGCACTTTCATGAAGATGTTAATCATATATAATTCTCGAGTAGGCATCATTCAGTACAAACATCACAAAATGATCTCTTCTTAAGCTTACTAAACATTTTGATTGGTATCCTCATACTCCTTGCAGCAGTGCAACCTGGTGTAATCGATGTTCCTTTGGATTCAATCAGATTAAATGGCAGAAATATACATATGTGTTTCTCCATACTTTTACGCCATTTTTATTAAGTGTAAACGAATCATCCAGTCTCGTTTATTGACCCTTAATTATTCATAGGTCTTACTGGTTTCTATTTCCTAATCGCATTAGGAATACCAATCGTGTAGCTTATTAATAATTCTGTGTTTTACACCCCCTGCCATACGCCATAATTTTGCTTGCGGAGTACTAATGTAAATGTAAATTACCCACCAACTATACCGTTACATCGCCAAAGGTGTTTCTGCGAAAGAAAAGGAGAGGGTGAATTTACGTATTTTCGAATGATAATGATAAACCGGAATATCTTCTCGACATGGCGATTTATTCGTGTTAATATTACGTAGAAGTTTAGTAATTCGATCAACGGTAAAGCATCCGCTTGGCATTGTGTGTGTCAATTCTGCAATTCTGTGAACCCGCTTTGATAAAAGTTACTTAGGCTGTTCGCTTTCCTCTTCGCAACGCAAGTTGCACTTCCATCGCTATCTCTTAACAAGTTTTTAATCTTCCTCTGTACACCTATAACATCTCTAATATATAATTAATTATAATCTCTAACTCCTAAGCATTCCCCAAGAAATATTTCTTTAAAATTGCGTAGGGCGTTATTCACAGTATGCTTGGTGTCGGATTTCTCTTTCTTTTGCTTCTGCAGCAGATATGCTTTTCTTGGATTAATAAAACTGATCTTTTCCAGCCATGACCTTTAATTTTCCTTGCAGTGCTCTTTGTTTGCGCAGAGTCTTACTCACCTCGCTATCATACCCAGAGCCGCGCCCGGCCTTTCTGCCGCCGGGGTGCAGACATAATTTGCCACCCTTAAATTCAAATACAAAAACCACACATATTCTGATTTGCAGGTAAAAAATTAGTTTGAAAGACTTTGAAATATCAGTATTTTATGACTTCATTTCCCAACTTACATAGGTTACAAAACATCAGTAACAATTAATTATGACGTAGTAAATAGTCAGCATACGAAATAGTAAATTGTTGATGGTTCACATTATTTTCAAGCAACATTATCGTCTTAATGCACGTAACTTAAATGATATGATTTGTATGAAATCTATTTCTCGAAAATATATTTTAATGTCTAATAAAAAATGTATTGAACATAAATAACTTCGATTAAATCCACTGCAGAAATATCCCCTTGTCGTCTTGAATTATCCGCAATTCTTACTCTAAATATTTGCCAATCTTTAATTTATATTTTATCAACAGTCAGTGTTGAGCTCTCGTCGAGTGCGGATGTCTTTCCACTCTCTGCGACTTCTTCAAGGTCATGCGTTGCCCACTGTGATTATGCACAGTCTCTCTTACTTTCATTAAGTGTGTTGATTCTGCAGTTAATGCAAAGAGTTTTTTGTTAAGAAGTGCTATTGGTGATTGTAGTGTGAAGTTGTATTACATCATGAGTCAGTGTTTCGTATGCCGCAAGACAACTCGCAACACCATCCACATCTCTTGCTCTGGATGTCGGAGTAGCTTCCATGGGCATTGCCTTGAGAATCCCTTGAGTAAAGAAGATATAGAGGGTATTGTAAGCAGCAAACAGTCATGGAAGTGTAGTGTCTGCCAAAAAGCACATAGAAGAAGTCTGCATTCTGACAAGGTGACTATGGCGAGCAGTAGTGTATCTGAGGGTAAATCCCTAGATGATCTATTTATTTTAGTCAGTGTCATCAAGGAAGACCTAAAAGAGACTGAGAGAAACCTAGGTGATTCGATAAATAAACTTTATGAAAGATTTGATGAAAGTGTTAAAATTATTGAAGAACAAACTAGAAAATTGAAAGAGTTTTGTGAGGAAATTGAATCTTTGAAAGCTGAAAATCTTTCTCTAAAAAAGAAACTCTCTGATGTTCTAGATCGTTCAGATGACCTAGAACAAAGAATGTTAGCAAATAATGTAGAGATTCATGGTGTCCCTAAACTACAAAATGAAAATTTGCCTTTGCTAGTGTGTAATATAGCATCCGATTTAGGTATGCAGTTGAATGCAAACAATATAGACTACTGTTACCGATCTAAGCCTAAGTCTAATGACACCTTTGGAAGCATACATGTAAGATTCAACAGCCTTCAAGTAAAGGAGAATTTACTGGCTAAGCGTAGACTCAAAAGGGATTTCTCTTCACGGCATTTAACCGTTGAAGGTATCCCACCGTCTGATCTCCAGATATACATTAACGAGTCGTTATGTTTTGGTAGACGCAAGGTCTTAAATGCAGCGAGAGAAGCGAAAAAAACTAAGAAATATGCCTTCCTGTGGATTCGTGGAGGAAAAATACTAATGAGAAAAGCGGAAAAGCAGCCTGTCATTGTTCTAACTTGTATGAGCGATTTAAGTAAGCTTTAACTTTCTTTCTATTCAGCCGTGTTTCTTTTAGCTCATCAAAACATTCGTAGCTTACGCCGCAACTTCTCTTATTTTCTGCCTCATGTGAATAATTTCACTCCTAAACCTACAGTTATTATTTTAACTGAAATTTGGATAAATGACACTGAACTAAATTACTTTAAAATTCCTGGCTATAAGTGTTTCGCTAAGTGTAACAATGCCAGTCGCGCAAAAGGTGTACTTGCTTACGTAAATGAAAATCTACATTGCAGTTATATTCCTATTAATATAACTTCTGCTGATTGTTTAATGTTGTATTTAAAAATTGATGTCGTTGATTTTTATATATTAAGTGTTTATAGGCACCAAAATGTTCCTGTCAATCAATTCCTTAGTGATATTGAACCTATTATTCGTAAAATTTCAGGCAATCTTGTTGTTGTTGGTGATATGAATATTAATATTCTGATTAACAATAATGAGTCTGATCGCTATTTAAGTACCTTCGCAAGCCATGGTTTAGTTTGTATGTTGCAACAGCCAACTAGAATAATGGGAGTTTCTTCCACTTGTTTAGATCATATTTTTGTTAGATTTAGTAATGCTTATAAGTTTGAAATTTCTGCTGACGTTTTAGATTTACATATAACTGATCATTCATTGATTCAGTTAGAAATAAAACAAAGGGAAACTAATCCAATAATGGTGAAGGATAATCATTGTCTTCAAATTTCAAAATTTAATTATGACTGTTTTAAAACATTGATATCAAAAGTTGATTGGTCTCCTGTTTTCATAGAAAAAGATGTGTCCAAAGCTTTTAATGTAATGTTTAGATTATTGAGCAACTGTGTTGAAAAATCAAAGTATAACATTGTAATTGATACTAAAAAAGTCAAATTGAAGCCGTGGATTACAGATAGTTTAATGCATAAAATTGAAACTAAGAATAATTTGTTTAAGAAGGTTAAAAGACACCCTAGCAATGACAGCTTGAAGAGAGCATATGTTAAATGTAGAAATAGTCTTAAAAATCAATTAAAGTTTGCCTCTAATAATTTCTATCTTAAAAAGTTTGAAACATTTCGTTGCAATATTAAACGTCAGTGGTCATTGTTTAGAGAACTCTCTGGAGAAAGCTATGTAGGCAAGGATAGACAGGTTATTGAACTGAATGTTAATGGACTGGTGGTAAAAGATTCAAATCTTCTAGCAGAATATTTTAATAAATATTTCATTGGTATTTTCGAACAAGCTAAATCAATTCATGCCCATCGTAGTACTTCCTTATTCAATCCTTGCGTAAATAAATCTGTCCTTAAATCTATGTTTCTAGAGCCAGTTGTATCTAATGAAATAGTTAATTTAGTTAATTCACTACCATCTGGGAAATCGCCTGGGATTGATGGATTTAACAGCACCATGTTAAAATGCATTATTAATATTATAGCACCTGTACTTACTTATGTGTATAATCTGAGTTTCTCTAACGGTGAATTCCCAAGTGCTTTAAAAACGGCAGTGGTGATACCTTTATTAAAAAAAGGCGATAGAATGCAAGTCGAAAATTATAGACCTATATCTCTTTTGTCAATTTTTTCTAAAGTTTTGGAAAAACTATTTAAGAAAAGACTACAAAAATTTTTGGATGATAATGGATTACTAAGCTCACGTCAATATGGTTTTAGGTGTGGAATGGGGACTGAATATGCTCTGGCGAGTCATTTATCTAACATTTATAAATCAGCAAATTTAAGAGCTCGTAATGTGGGTTTATATATTGACATCAAAAAAGCGTTTGATACCCTTGATCACTGCATATTATTGGCCAAATTACAACAGATAGGAATTCGAGGAGTTCCATATCGGTGGCTGAACAGTTATTTATCCCTGAGATCTCAGTGTGTTAAGGTTAATAATAGTTATAGTGAATATAAAACTATAGATACTGGTGTTCCTCAGGGTTCTGTTCTGGGACCGTTATTGTTTCTCATATATATTAATGATTTATGCAATCATAAATTTAACGGTCATCTAACGGCCTTTGCTGATGATATTGCATTGTGTTATGAGGGACTACATTGGAATAGTATTGGAGTTAAAATGCAAGATGATCTAAATGTATTAAGTAGCTGGTTTAACTATAATGGCCTAGAATTAAGTCCAAAAACTAAGTACATAATGTATAATATTGGCAATCTACCTAGCCCTGATGATGTAAAGTTAATTTATCATCACCCGCTTTGTTCAAGAACTGCATGTAACTGTATTCAAATAGGAAGAGTTACTAATATTAAATATTTGGGTGTAATTTTAGACCAGTCTCTAAAATGGGACCATCATATTACTTCAATTACTTCGTATTTAAGAAACTGTCTATCTAAATTTTATTTTCTACGTAATAAGTGTACAATATATTTCAAAAAAGTTATTTACCATGCTTTAGTTCATTCCAAATTAAATTATGGTTTAGAATTTTGGGGAGCAGCGTATAATAATACGTTAAAGCCTGCAGTTATTCTGCAAAAAAGAATAATTAGATGCATTTGTTCAAAAAATAGTCTTGAACATTCGTTCCCTTTATTTGTATCATTATCAATACTCCCTCTACAACATTTGTTTTTATTTAAAGTGTTAAAATTGTTTTACGCCATGAGTGGTAATATGCCTACTATTAGTGATAGTGCAACTCAGTTTAATCTGAGAAAAGGCAATGTTCATCTAATCAAGCCCAATTTGAGTGTTTTTAAGAAATCCTTTGTTTATATGGGCCCAAAGATGTTTAATATGTTACCTCTCAATATATCAAGTGTAAAAAATTATAAAAAAGTATTTAGTCTCACAAAGTTATGGCTTTTGGCCAATGAGGGAATTGCAAGTCTTTTTTGAGTTGTATCGTTTTATTTTTTATGTATCTAATTCATCTTCTTATTAAGTGCACTTCTTATTATCCTTGTAAATCGATTAAGTTGTTATTTCTGTGCCTTTTGTTTGTTTTTTCAGAATGTTTTTTTTTTTCCGCAACGCATGCATATTTTGTATATGATGGTTGTCTCAGCTCAGGTTAACCTAAGAGACAACCTAAAGCTTTCATTTCTTCTTCTTGTATATTTGTTCTATGTATATATATATATATATATATATATATTTATATTTATATTTTTTGTGTTGAAAGCAATAAACTCTAATTTAATATCATGATATTTCCTAGATCAGTCGTGTATATCACTTAGGAAAATAAAGATAATGATTTTGTAATAATAGCAAAAGTTAGCTCCTTAATATGTTTGTCCTTAATATGTTCTGCTGCCGCCCCTAAGATGCCGCCGCACGGGTGCGATGCACCCATAGGCTTTGATCATACCATCGTTCGCAATCATACCATCTAGGTTCGCAATCATACCATCTAGGTTCGCAATCATACCATCTAGGTTCGCAATCATACCATCTAGGTTCGCAATCATACCATCTAGGTTCGCAATCATACCATCTAGGTTCGCAATCATACCATCTAGGTTCGCAATCATACCATCTAGGTTCGCAATCATACCATCTAGGTTCGCAATCATACCATCTAGGTTCGCAATCATACCATCTAGGTTCGCAATCATACCATCTAGGTTCGCAATCATACCATCTAGGTTCGCAATCATACCATCTAGGTTCGCAATCATACCATCTAGGTTCGCAATCATACCATCTAGGTTCGCAATCATACCATCTAGGTTCGCAATCATACCATCTAGGTTCGCAATCATACCATCTAGGTTCGCAATCATACCATCTAGGTTCGCAATCATACCATCTAGGTTCGCAATCATACCATCTAGGTTCGCAATCATACCATCTAGGTTCGCAATCATACCATCTAGGTTCGCAATCATACCATCTAGGTTCGCAATCATACCATCTAGGTTCGCAATCATACCATCTAGGTTCGCAATCATACCATCTAGGTTCGCAATCATACCATCTAGGTTCGCAATCATACCATCTAGGTTCGCAATCATACCATCTAGGTTCGCAATCATACCATCTAGGTTCGCAATCATACCATCTAGGTTCGCAATCATACCATCTAGGTTCGCAATCATACCATCTAGGTTCGCAATCATACCATCTAGGTTCGCAATCATACCATCTAGGTTCGCAATCATACCATCTAGGTTCGCAATCATACCATCTAGGTTCGCAATCATACCATCTAGGTTCGCAATCATACCATCTAGGTTCGCAATCATACCATCTAGGTTCGCAATCATACCATCTAGGTTCGCAATCATACCATCTAGGTTCGCAATCATACCATCTAGGTTCGCAATCATACCATCTAGGTTCGCAATCATACCATCTAGGTTCGCAATCATACCATCTAGGTTCGCAATCATACCATCTAGGTTCGCAATCATACCATCTAGGTTCGCAATCATACCATCTAGGTTCGCAATCATACCATCTAGGTTCGCAATCATACCATCTAGGTTCGCAATCATACCATCTAGGTTCGCAATCATACCATCTAGGTTCGCAATCATACCATCTAGGTTCGCAATCATACCATCTAGGTTCGCAATCATACCATCTAGGTTCGCAATCATACCATCTAGGTTCGCAATCATACCATCTAGGTTCGCAATCATACCATCTAGGTTCGCAATCATACCATCTAGGTTCGCAATCATACCATCTAGGTTCGCAATCATACCATCTAGGTTCGCAATCATACCATCTAGGTTCGCAATCATACCATCTAGGTTCGCAATCATACCATCTAGGTTCGCAATCATACCATCTAGGTTCGCAATCATACCATCTAGGTTCGCAATCATACCATCTAGGTTCGCAATCATACCATCTAGGTTCGCAATCATACCATCTAGGTTCGCAATCATACCATCTAGGTTCGCAATCATACCATCTAGGTTCGCAATCATACCATCTAGGTTCGCAATCATACCATCTAGGTTCGCAATCATACCATCTAGGTTCGCAATCATACCATCTAGGTTCGCAATCATACCATCTAGGTTCGCAATCATACCATCTAGGTTCGCAATCATACCATCTAGGTTCGCAATCATACCATCTAGGTTCGCAATCATACCATCTAGGTTCGCAATCATACCATCTAGGTTCGCAATCATACCATCTAGGTTCGCAATCATACCATCTAGGTTCGCAATCATACCATCTAGGTTCGCAATCATACCATCTAGGTTCGCAATCATACCATCTAGGTTCGCAATCATACCATCTAGGTTCGCAATCATACCATCTAGGTTCGCAATCATACCATCTAGGTTCGCAATCATACCATCTAGGTTCGCAATCATACCATCTAGGTTCGCAATCATACCATCTAGGTTCGCAATCATACCATCTAGGTTCGCAATCATACCATCTAGGTTCGCAATCATACCATCTAGGTTCGCAATCATACCATCTAGGTTCGCAATCATACCATCTAGGTTCGCAATCATACCATCTAGGTTCGCAATCATACCATCTAGGTTCGCAATCATACCATCTAGGTTCGCAATCATACCATCTAGGTTCGCAATCATACCATCTAGGTTCGCAATCATACCATCTAGGTTCGCAATCATACCATCTAGGTTCGCAATCATACCATCTAGGTTCGCAATCATACCATCTAGGTTCGCAATCATACCATCTAGGTTCGCAATCATACCATCTAGGTTCGCAATCATACCATCTAGGTTCGCAATCATACCATCTAGGTTCGCAATCATACCATCTAGGTTCGCAATCATACCATCTAGGTTCGCAATCATACCATCTAGGTTCGCAATCATACCATCTAGGTTCGCAATCATACCATCTAGGTTCGCAATCATACCATCTAGGTTCGCAATCATACCATCTAGGTTCGCAATCATACCATCTAGGTTCGCAATCATACCATCTAGGTTCGCAATCATACCATCTAGGTTCGCAATCATACCATCTAGGTTCGCAATCATACCATCTAGGTTCGCAATCATACCATCTAGGTTCGCAATCATACCATCTAGGTTCGCAATCATACCATCTAGGTTCGCAATCATACCATCTAGGTTCGCAATCATACCATCTAGGTTCGCAATCATACCATCTAGGTTCGCAATCATACCATCTAGGTTCGCAATCATACCATCTAGGTTCGCAATCATACCATCTAGGTTCGCAATCATACCATCTAGGTTCGCAATCGTTATTAGAGTATTTTGACCGTATATAAATGTCCATGTAATTATGTATAATGCCGACGTAAGTTTTCCAAGTTGCTTGGATGGAAATTTTGGTTACGCGCGACTTAAATCAAGTAAAAATCGGTGTTCAATTTCTCGTAAAATTCCTCGAAATTGGCTTTGGAAAAGAGATAAATTTTACGTTTTGGTATTTTATACTTGTGTAATTTTGCATCGAGATTTATGAATACGCCCTTATGCTTACCAAGCCCCTAGTCATTCGACTCCTAATATGCTCAGGGAAGTTATTAGAAAAGACCGAGTATCTTCTCTCCCCTAGTTGGAGATAATGAATATTTGGTACAATTATGGTACCTCAATATATTTTTCTACTTCAAAATATGTTTCCCGCAAGATACCTGTCGGTGTGTGGCAGGGAATGCCTTCATCATGAATATATTTCTCTGATCGATTACGTTCGAGGTTCACGGAAAAAATGTATTCCTGAAGCGACCTTGTCGAGCATCCGTTTCCCTGATTTTTCTCGCAGAATCAGTATGGCGTATGTATTACGGAGGATGCATTGCAAATAGGCCTAACTACCGTGATCCATATGCTTTCCATTCTATAATCGATAGGTTAGAGTTCCTTCTTTCTCAGTTACTATAATTTTAATCCATTAATTACAATGGAATATTTTAATATAATTAATTTAATTAATACTCATTAAGAGAAACTCATAATAATAAAACTGATTGAGAAGGAGTTATTTCTACGATAGCATGAAATTAATAGATAATCCTCTGCAGAAAAATGAAGAAAGGATCGGAATTGAAAATCACCTCTAGGATTTTCCATTTGAAAATTCATTTCTATTATTATGTTTCATTTATAAAAGTTTGCTGCGGAAATATATCTTTATACGTACAGGTTTTTAACGACCTCTTCTGAAGAGGTGGTAAACTATATATTTGCGAGTGGTAATAAGTTCCGCATAAATAATTTCCCAGCTATTCTCGTAGTTATAAATAGTATGGAGCGAGCAACTTTACTGATGAAGAACGGTCTACGGCGAGAAAGTGTCCCCGCGAGGAATTGTCCGCAGCAAAAAATTCCCGGCGAGCATTTGTCCGCCGCGAGGAATTGTACTGCGAGCAATGGTTCAACACGAGGAATTGTTTGCAAGATTTGAGTGGCGTTCGCGAGTAATTGTCCACACACGGTCATCACTGTGAACGATCTCACCATCTGGACGAATTCACAATATCCTTGCCCACAAAGTCTCCCGAATGGCTTGGAGAAATGTTCTTCCGGGATAGCTCAACGGGCAGAGCACCTGAGCGGCAATTGGGAGATCTGGGTTCGATTCCCGGTCCCGCCAGATTACCCAAGTAGGTTTATTATGAAATTAAAAATTTATGTTTTCATTAGGACAGAGAAATGCTATGTAAGGTACCGAACAAAAGAAAGTAAGCACGGAATGAAGTGTAATAGAATCTTTGCCCAACGGTTATATCGACAAAAGTCAAAAGCTGCTGCGATGGAGAGCAAAATCAAAATGTTGAAAACTGTAGATCGCTAAACTTGGAACTGTTTTCATTAGCTCAGTGTGAACCGAAACCACTACCAGGTTTACTGGAATCCTAAGATTATTTCTCAGTAAACCAGTAAACGATTTAAATATTATAATTAGATTTAACAGTTAAACATTTATTCTTAGGAACTAAATACCATAAAGTTTACAATAAATTAAATATGCTCCGATAATGGTCAACCTTACTAGATTATGATATACAGAAATTTGATTCATCTAAAACTAGACAGGCACAGAAAAAACATTTCGCTAATAATTTCAACCTATATTTGATATATCCTACACCGAGGCAAGATTTGGTACGATTGGAAGCAATTTTCCTCCCAGAATCGAAACCAAAGTTTCTGTTTCGTATCGTCCGTTTCGTTATCCCAAATATCGGAAACTTTCTCCCCCATTATCATCAATCATTCATGGCTGCTCTTTCTCGGATCGTATGCCGATTTCCATGTCCCCTGTTGCGATGGGACATGGAAAAATGGACTATGGCAATAAATAAATATTTTACGCGGAATTCAAATCCATCACGCGTTACTTCTCGAGCTAGTGAAAATCTCGGCATTTTGAGCGTCTTTAGCGTAAATGATACTTCCGTCAATCCCTTTGATTTTCTTTAACGTGGGCGAAATCCCCCCTTTTCCTTTCGCGTTTCCTCACTCGACCCGCTTTTGCAAGTCTACTTCGTGCACGTACATGCACACCACTTCCGGAAGGCCAAAAAAAGAAGAAATCGATTATTTTCTGAATATTAAATAACACTGCATCAAGCTGCCTTGCTGCAATATCGGAACCATCTCCAAAAGTTTCAATACCTATATATTGAAACACGTAAGCATTCATGTCAATAAGACGAGTATGCCGAAGGGAAAATAAGACATTGATTTTCATGGGAAATGGAGCGATAAAAATTAAGTGAAAAGTTATCTTTATACGTATCATGAAGTGGAAAGGAGTGAGTAAGATAACTGAATCAAGTAAAAGTGGAAAATCATAGACATTCAGATTCCTCACTCTTTCTAAATACAGCTGACTTTCTGTTTAACCGTCGTCCTCTTCCGCCCTCTGTTTCTTGTCTTCCCCCTCCTTAACCCCCTCTGATTCCCACAATACCTTTCTGCACTTCATGTACCCACTCTCCATCACAAAGCTCCACCGAAACCCGTCTATAAAGCCCAGATCTTCTCTTTATCCTAATCCAGGGTGGAATTCCAGTGACAGGTCGCGGTGTATTATGGTCGAATGATCGTCAGCGTGAGTTCGCATGCGCCCAGCGAGGCTTTTGAAAAGAGCCGTGGATTTACATTAGCGAGGCGTCCACCAATACGCTTTGCTTCGCTGTTCACGCGGATCCCAGCTGACTTGACTGGACTTGTTGTTTATTTATTCTGGGGCAGATGAAGTTTTGTGACCCCCTCTTCCCCTGCCCCAGAGTCATTACATTACATTACATGGAGTAAAGTCAAGTACAGGTGATTTAAAAAAAAATAAATATAAAAATTCATTTAATTCTTATACATTGAGGAGACGTAAACCGATTCGTATAAAAATGATAATAAATAGATAAATGTTACAAAACTGTATACATATATAAGAATTTAAAACGACAAGGTAAAAATACAAAACAACAGTTAAAAGGTAAAAATTTAAAGGTATGGATTTAAAAGGTAAAAAAAGGATGAGGAAAATGGATGCGTGGATGGGAAGGAGATGAGGAACGTACACAGAGTTGCAAAGAAACGATTATAAGTAAATAAATAATGTTAAAACCGCTGTATACACATAAAAAATGACAAACGCGTAAATAAGTAGATAAAATAATGGAAAGTTAAAAAGGTATGGAGGTTAAGGATAAAATGTAAAAGAGAACATGATAAGATGGAGAGAAATAGCGATAAAATACCTAAGTACATAAGTAGTATTAAAACCTTGGGTGGCGTCATTATTCATAAGTTTTTAATAGATGCTTTTTCACTGTCTTTTTTTAAATTGCCCCTTAAATCACAGGGTAAGGAGTAGTAGGAACGCGAAAAACACGTAACAAATGCACCGGCCATCCCGGAAGTACGGTGGTAAGGAAAAACAAAGGAAAGGCCGGCATTCCTCGTGGGAATTCGATGCGCTTCTTTCATGATCGTCAGGTTGTGGTATGACGGCACTCAGGACTTCCAAATTTTGTGTCACCAGAATAAGAAGGGCCTTCATCTTGAGGATACCTTCCCTCTTGTAGTGCGGCGTCATGTTTTCCCGATGGCCTAAGTGCCCTCCTCAGGCACGCGTTTTGCGCCACCTGCAGCCGATTCATATCTCGCCGGAGACGTCGCTGCATGCGACCAATCCGTATTCAATGATCGGCTGCAGCAGCGACTTGACGAGCATCAACCGGACGCCACGGAAATGCATTCCTCGCAGACCCCAGTGGACCCTGGGGGACACCTGTCTCCACCAGTTCAGGTCGTTGGACTCCCAGGTACTTGAAGGAGGACGAGAAAGGTAAGGTGCAACACCCGATGACGATCCCAGGAACGTTGTCCCGGACACACATATTAAGGAGACTACGGTGTCCGAGGATGGCCGCGGTGCAATTTTGGGGGTTTACTGAGAGGTCCATCCCTTTCAACCATCCACAAACGCTCTGGAGGTCAGCATTCATCCGCCTCACTCATTCGTGAGTGACGGGCCGTCGGTGTCCGATACCATCAGGATGTCGTCGGCATACGCCATCATCCGGCTCGAGGTGTGCAGCCTGGACACACCGTCGATGTACAGAAAAAAGAGCTGCGGAGACAGGCACGATCACTGCGGGACTCCCACGTGAAAATGCCGTCTTCCGGGCCACGGGCCGTACTCCACCCGCAGGGTAGCACGTCGGTCCCCAAAGTAGCTCTCCAGCCACCGGACCGCCTCGGAACCAAAGCGGAGCTCCTCCAGAACTTTAAGATTACGGACGTACGGTTACGGAGTACGTCGTTACGGACGAGGTCGTATGCTCGAGTGAGGTGCAAGTTCACCGCCACTCATAGCCGCCTGCGGTCGACTGCCTCCCGCACCGGGTCGAGCCGCGGCCAATTGGGAGCTGCGTCCAGGCCGGAAGGCCGACTGTGCCGCACTCAGGATATTCTCGGCCTGAATATAGGATGCCATCTGTTTTAGTACTATCTGATCCAATATTTTCCCCAATGCGTTCCCGACCGCAATGGGGCGGTAGTCTCTTGGGTCATTTGGGTCTGCGACCTTTGGAAGCAGGATGATAAGGGCCTCTCTCCACTCTGCTGGATAGACTCGCCCGGTAAGGCAGGAAATGAATAATGAGGACGCTTGAGGGCAGGGAGCAGGAGCCGGATGACTTGTGGCCGTCCGGACCGGGGGTCTGGGAGGTTGACGCCTTCGTCGCCGCCTCTACATCTGCCTCGGATATCCGAGAAAAACAGGTTTTATAGTCGTGAGCGTAGGTGAGTGGACGGTTGGTGGATACGCCGCAAACGGGGGAGGTGACGAAGCTGCCCAACAAGAGAGTGGCCGGGAAGGCCAGCTCCCTCGGCGTTACCATTTCCCTTAAATTCGCCTCCACTGAAGAGGCTAATGCAAGGACAACGTCTTGCTACTCTACCGATTAGTAACTTATACCTTCCTTTTGTTAAATTTACTTGAAAATTTGGGAAAATTGCAGTTTCTACTTTCTCAAAGAAGCCTAACTGTTGCAAGTGATGATTTTTCCCTATTAAACCAGCGACATTTCCTAAGAGTACTGAGCATAACCCATAATTTGGCCAGTTGGTCAGAAAACGGAACTCCCTGGATAATCGGATCGCCGGATATTCCAACAACCGACATGAAAATATATTTTTTTCAGTTGTAGAACGGTCATTTTCATTTGTAATCGACTAAATAATGCGTCAAAACCAGATGAATTTATTTCAAGTGCGGAATAAATTGTGCGTATGTTTTGTTTATTACAAGATTGCAAATGGTTAGACAATTCTAAATTTCCTTAAAAGAGACGTTCAGTTTAGCTTGTTTGAACAGATCCATGCATGTGAGGGCAGCGATAACTCGGATCTTAGTCCCCGTTTTGTTTTCCTGTAGCATTTTTATAAAAGTTTAATCATCATCTCTTTGTTCTTAACATTCTTTGGTTAACACTTTGGTGCATTTCTTTCTTTGGATGCTCACCTTGAGAAGAGGGAATTATCAAGCGCAAAGAAGGGCACTACAAAGCAGCTCTTTGGAGAAACGATGAATCGGGAGATAAGAAGGGCGCAAACAGACAAGGGTGAATGGATGATTTGCACCGATTTCAGAGGAATAAAGGAAAACTTGCCATCTTCCTAGGCCTTAAACTTGAAAAACTACATTAATTTATCGTTTCTTCTTCTGGTTTTCAATCCCTCAGGATTGGTTGGCGACAGTCTTCCACCTTCTCTGTCCTCCGCCATCCTCTTCAATTCCAAATAGTTTTTACATTCCTTTTCCTCCATTATCTGTTTCATATGCTCTAATCTTGGTCTTCCTCTATAATTCTTGCCTTCCACCATTCCCTCAATTATGGTCTTCACCAATCCTTCATGCCGCAGTAGATGTCCAATCCACTTATCCGTCTTTCTTTTCAGGGTGTTCCACAGAGACCGCTCTTCATCTACTTTTCTCAGAACCTCCTGATTTGTTAGTCGTTCTGTCCAACTTATCTTTAACATCCTTCTGTAACACCACATCTCGAAAGACTCCAGCCGTTTCTTTTCTAGTATTCCTATAGTCCATGTTTCACTACCATACAACACTACACTCCAAACATAGGTCTTAACTAACTTTTTTCTCAATGCTAAATTGATGGATTTAGAAGTGAATAGGCCCTCTTTGTTGTTAAAATCAATCATTGCTTTTTTGTATCCTACTCAATATATCTCTTCTGCTTCTTCCATCATGAATTATTTTGCATCCTAAGTAGCAAAACTCGTTCACATTTTCTAATAACTCTCCATCCAGTTTAATTCTGGCATCAATATCTCCTTCTCTGCTGCTGATGAGAACTTTCGTCTTCTTTCGATTCAATCTAAGATTGTAATGACTGCTTAGAATTAGATTCATTTCCGAAATATTATATGTTAGCTCTTCCTCGCTTTCTGCGAAAATCACTATATCATCAGCAAATCTAAGCATTGGAATCCTTTTTCCCCGCACTACCGGTCCACCCTCTATTCGTTCTAGAAGTTCATCGATTTCCTTCTGTACATATAGATTGAAGAGCTTCGGTGAAAGTGAGCACCCTTGTCTGACTCCTTTCTCTACTTTTACTTCCTCTTCGTAAGTTCCAACCTTTATTATACCCTTCTCATTCCTGTATAGATTTTATATCGCCCTTCTTTCTTTAAACTTTATATCAATATCTTTCAGCAATTCAAATAGCTTATTCCATGCTACGTTATCGAAGGCTTTCTCTATGTCCACAAAAGCCATATATGTTGTCTTGTCCTTCCTGATTCTTTTTTCCACCAATAACCATAAAGCCAGAATGGCTTCACGTGTAACTTTATCCCTTCTAAATCCAAATTGGTCATCAGAGAGTACTTCTTCAATCGTACACTCAATTCTCTGTAGCAAAATGGAAGTTATAATTTTTGAAGCATGAGACACTAGATTAATTATTCGATATTTTTCGCACTTGGAAGCAGCCGCTTTCTTTGGAATGGGAACTATGACACATTTAGTGAAGTCATCAGGTATCCTTCCAGTCTCATATATCTGGCAGACCAGTTTGTAGATGGTCTCCAAAAGACCTTCTCCGGCTGTTTTGATTAGTTCTCCCTGGATATCATCGATTCCTGGTGCCTTCCTAACTTTGAGTTTCCGTACTGCCAGATCAAACTCATCCTTCATGATGGAATCACCTCTCTCCTCGATGTTGACCGATTCTTCTTCTTCAATCTCATACTCCCTTAGACCTTTCCCACTGTATGATGTCTCAACATGTACTTTCCACTCTTTAGCTATGGCCTCCTTGTCATAAACGTACTCCCCTCTGCTATTCTTCAAACCACTGCCCCTCACCTTCCTTTTACCAAAGAAGGATTGTGTACACGTGTAGGCAGCTTCTATATTTCTTTCCTTCATTAGTTTCTTCACTTCCTCACATTTTTCTTGCAGAAATATTTCCTTTGCTTTCTTGCAATCTCTAGTTATCTCATTTCTAAGTTTCTTGTACTTTAGAATGTTCTCGTGCTTGGTTGAACCCTTCAACTCCCTTCTTCTGTTTATTTTCTCTATTATTTCCGGTGTTATCCATTCTTTTCTATTCTCTGTGGTTTTCCTTCCGAC
>KZ309075.1:63901-81765 GCA_000376725.2 Ladona fulva | reverse complement strand
TTTAGCTATGGCCTCCTTGTCGTAAACGTACTCCCCTCTGCTATTCTTCAAACCACTGCCCCTCACCTTCCTTTTACCAAAGAAGGATTGTATACACGTGTAGGCAGCTTCCATCTTTCCCTCCTCCATTAGTTTCTTCACTTCTTCACATTTTTCTTCCAGAAATATTTCCTTTGCTTTCTTGTAATCTCTAGTTATCTCATTTCTAAGTTTCTTGTACTTTAGAATGTTCTCGTGCTTGGTTAAACCCTTCAATTCCTTTCTTCTGTTTATTTTCTCTATTATTTCCAGTGTTATCCATTATTTTCTATTCTCTGTGTTTTTCCTTCCGACTACATCCTCTGCTATCGATAAAAGTTTCTCTTTCACCATATTCCACTTCGTGCTGACATCATCCTTTCCTGCAAAATTTAGAGAACAATTTGTTCTTTCTCTATATTCTGCCAAAACATCTTTGTTCTTAAGTCTGTCAAGTTGCCATTTCCTTGTATCCTTTCTCTTTAATTTGTTGAGTTTCAAATTACATTTCGCCATCAGTAGGTTATGATCACTATCTATATCTGGACAAGTATAGCTGCGATTATCCTTTACCTGGTTCTTAAACCTCTTTTTGACTAGTATGAAATCTATTTGTAATCTTCTTAATTCACCAGGAGCCTTCCAGGTGTAGCGCCTGTGAGGATGATGCTTAAACATGGTGTTGGTCACAACGAGACTGTGCGCCGAGCAGAACTCGAGAAGTCTATCTCTTCTCTCATTCCAAGCCCAAATCCCCCTACAATTCCATCTTCTGAATCTCCATCTTTCTGACCCCACGCATATGTTCCTCCAAGCCTTCATAGATTGCCTCCACCTCTTCATCTCTTTGGTTTGATGTCGGCATGAACACCTGTATGATAACAGTGTTCTTTGGTTTTGTTTCTATCTTCACCAGTAAAATCCTCTCACTGTATTGCACATATCCAGTTACTCTGCGTCCCATCTTCTCATTCAGCATCATTCCTACTCCTCCAATTCCTGGTCTATCTTTACACGTTCCGCTGTGAATGAATCTAAAATCTCCACTCCATAATCTCCTGGTTGAGGCCAACTCACTTCAGAAACTCCTAGCACGTCCAGTTTCTTGCATTTTATTTCCATTTTTAAATTCTCAAATTTACCACATTGAAGAAGAGTTCTAACATTCCAACTTCCTATTCTCAGTTCATCACCTTTCTTTCGTTTGTTAAAAATACGGTCTTTAGTGGGCCCCTCCCGAAGATCCGAATCTTTTATCTCCGGATGAAATTACTGAAACCCGCATTTTCTCCAATCATACTGTCGTTACTTGGGATATCCTTTCGGATTTTTACAGCAGCGGTTTCCCATTGCCTTCTGCCATCTATGCCGTTGACCATCGCCAAATGGTTCATCCGCCTTCGGGACCGATTTCTCAATCCCAGGACAAGAGAGTGCCCTGCCCCATTTATAGATATAGAGTTGAATACTTATCCCGGTATTCCTTCGGTCCCTCCCTACGTTAGCCACAAATCGTTGCCCGACTTCTACCACTTCGAGGTGTAGGTGAGGATTTTCTTATCGTCGGGTTTAGGACCTTTACGGCCTTTCCTAAACCCTCCAATACTTTAGAGGACAATTTGTCGTTTAAAGTAATTAAATTACTAAGGAAAAAGTACTTCCTCATAAAGATGCCTGACATCCTCTGACAACTACTTTCATATCGCCCGCCCTCATTTATTTGCACCCCCTTTATTGCGCGGTTTTTTTTATCTCATTACTCACCCATACATTACTCCTATTTTATATACAATCCTCACATAGTCCATTCTGCCTTATTTGTTCTTTTTGACGATTCAAACTTTCGCTTCTATAATCGGCCTCTTTCGACTATTTCACAAGTTGAACCATTTACCACCCATATCTCTTCTGGCTTCACGCCGTTTTAAATGAAAGGATAAGATTACTAAGAGAAGGAGAGACAGGAATGAGAAGCAGCGAAGTGAACAATGGACGGAGGACGGGAATGTTTTCAAATTTATGAAAATTATTTAGACGGATGATAGCTTTTAGGATAATGTCTTCCTTCTATCCACGCGATTCCTCTCCTTAGAATTTCTTCGCTACTCCCACACCACCAAATGCGTTTTCCGCTAAAGTTTACTTTATTGAGTTTTACTCATTTTATTTTCTTCGAAATTGAAGTTAAAAATTATCAGTGAAAATCGGATAGTCGAGAAATTTGCACGCCTTCCTCTTTAAATGTTTTTGTTGTAACAGCTCTTCGCTGCAGGCACATCTAAAATAAACTTAAGAGGAAGGAAATTTGGAGTGTTGTTTGAAAGTTCAGTTTTGTCCGAAATATAAGACCTCAACATGTTTTACGAAGTGTTTCGGTTTATTACTTGAGTGTCAGTGATATAGGGGAAAATGAGAGGGATTTAATTAAATGAACAGCAAATAGGAAGCATAACTTGATCCAGCAATTTCTACATAATATAATTTCTACATATTCTTCAATCCAATGCAATCCTGCTCGTTAATATTGTGATCCGAGATATCCAAGAATATGCCAAAACTGTGCCTGATATATTGGAAACTCAAATTAGCATCAAACGCAGGCACGTGCACTGGAGGCCCAATCCATGGAGAAAAACATCATTGCCGAAATTTCTTTAGCTACGCCTCAGACACGCTTCAGTCTCTTGCGCTACTTATAAATCTTAATCAATGTAGGATAATCCGTTTGCCTTTTGATGGAGACAAACGGATCTTTCATTACTTGTCTTAATTTTGCTCATGGCGATGGTAACTTAAAAGCTGCCATGATGTTGAATAATGTAATTTAGGAAGCAGGCCATAATTCTGCGTATGCGTTATCTTACCAACTCATAACATTCTGGCGCAGTAAGGAAAGCAAAGTGGTAAACTACCTAACTCTTCATCTTGCGAAGTATATCTCATTCCCATGTAAAGATCCAATGAGACTTCGAGCTTACAAAGTTTATTCGATAAATATAATAACAATAATAAAACGACTTGAATAGGGCGAGATAGAGACTAGACAGTCTCTTCTTACATCTAACCCTTCGTCGTACAAAGTATGAAAAAAAGAGCACGGAAGAAAACTACTCAGGGGTTTTAAAAACTTAAGTTTGCGCTTAGGAAAAAAAATACACCACAGCACGAAAACACCCATAAGAAGGGGTGTTTGAAAAACATGCGAAACCTACAAATAGTTAGCTACATTTAAGGAGAAGGCAGTTTAAAGAGATCTGAAAGGCGAAGCAAGAACAATTTACACAGCTAATAAAGACGGAAATACCCTTGTATAATAAGCAGAGAACAGTCTGAGTTATCTGAAAGGGAAAACAACAATTATAGAAATAAAATCTCAATTACAAAAGAGAAAAGAAAACAAAACAATCACAGTTTTCATAGTTACTACAGATAGAAATCTGTTGACATAAATAATAAACAGAAAAAATTAAGAAGTAATTGTAATGTAAGCAAAAAATAGCAAAAAGTACCCTTTACAAAGATAGAAAAAAAATACGCTAAATCCATTTCAGTCGATAGCGGTTACAATATAAATTTTCTACAAATAATCTAAGCTACCTTGTAATTATCTATTTATGTACATATATTACATGGGACAGCGGACCAAAACCGGATATAGGGATAGAGGACAGAAAGATTTTTCTAACAGAAAGGAATGTGAGTTTGTTGGGCCAAGGCTTGGTGCATTCATAGTGAGCTAAAATAATTTAGATGCGGTCAGAACATTTGAGTTCTGTTTTGCTGGATTAGTAGATGATTATGGTATTTACGCTTAGAGCTGTACGTGGATGGCAAGTTTTCCATACTTGGAGGAAGTGAGTTCCGAAGGCGGTGACTGTAAATTATTTGTGAAATACTTCAGTTCTATTGGGTAGAGCGGTATTCCTCACATTGTTTTAATCATAAAAAGGTTGTATTTCTTTTCCTCACGATGTTCAACGTCAGGGCCGAAAACAGTGGATTTCAAATCCGTATTCTTATTTCAAATTTAAATGAGCATCCGCAATCCTTACGGACTTTATTGCAGAGCAACGAAAGAAATGTATCCGTTGGATAGCCCTGTGACTGTTTCGAATGTATTTGTGAAAAGAAGAGCGGCAGTGCGCAGGTGCGCGGTTTCGCTGAATATTTAATGCTTCAGAAGGTCGAGACACACCCGCGTCAGAGCAACGATAAGGCGGCGAAACAGCGACTGCTGTAACAGAGGCCACGTTTCTCTGTGAGATACCATTCGTAGTTATATTCTCATCATTGATGGAAATTATGACAAAAATGCAAATAATAACCGCATATAAATATATTTGCTGAACATTTAAAAATATCTTTACTAAGTAGGGCGGCAGTTCGTGCCACTAAGTGGAGGCTGCCCGCCTTGCTCACAAAAGCATTCCCTAAAAAGTGTGGAAGAGACGTGCATGGTACTTCAGAGGTTAGAATACCTGCCCGGAAAATGGGAGACCTGGGTTCGAGTCCCAGTCATGTCACTATTTTTCACACTTGTTATTCCTTGGGATTTAGTGACATCAATAGTTGTAATCTAAGATCAAAGTAAATCCTAACATAATCTAAATCTCCCTTCAATACATCATGTTTCGTTTTCCCCTTTTAATCGGTCTGACATTCGCCGAAACATCTGTTCGCAGAAATAGTTTTTCCGCGAGAGTGATCGATAAAGGAAGTAGAGACATGGGTTATACATCCCCTGCCATACACCGAAAGGTGGCTAGCAGGGTAAACAGGTAGATGTAGATGACTGTCGCCGTATTGACCATTAATCTTGAGCGCTAAGTTTGTCTATGCCTATTTCTCGGATCAGTCACAAATCGCTCATCATCGCCGTATCAACTATCGGTACGCAAAGTTAATTTACTCCTCTATATCCTGTGCTTACTTTGATTGCGTTCGATTGAGTGGTTTTATCGCGTCCTTCGCATCCCTGGATTATTCCCTTATGTCGGTATTTTTGCTTTAGCAACACTACTGTTCGCCTTTTCTCTCGTTTGTGCGTTTGACCTCTTCTTGAGGATTACTACTAATCTAGTAACCCAGTGTGAAACACTTACTTCTTAAAAACACCGGAAAGCTAGAATAGGTAGAATGAAATAGGTAGAATATGTAGCATAATATATATAAGTAGCACAAAACAGCGTATCGTTCTTGTTTACTTTATAGAGTTTTACTCATTTGCTTCAGAACGCAGGTCGGGAATCTCTTGAAGGTAGAAGACTCAAAGAAAGAATAAATTTACTTAATTATGTAGTATTTTCTCGGAAGATATAGCCGATATTAACCTCCCTATTAAATGGGCCATTCTGATTCTCAAAGAAAGATCAGAGAAGTAGATGATAAATCAAGTCCTTTAAAAAATACGTACGCGAACAATACGAGGAAGTAATCGGGATGTAAAGTGCAAGCACTACATGCCACATGCAGTATAAATATGGTTTCTAGTGGTCCTTACGTCTCGTGAAATTCAACTTACAAGATTAAAAATGAATTCGGCTTAACTTTCAGAATTCTGATTTCATTCTGATTCTCAAAGAAAGATCAGACCCTCAGAAAGACTTACCCTCCCCTCCAAACTTATGGTATAAATGTGACTGCTTCTGATAAATGTCTCACCTGAGGATGGCTATTGCCGAAACCGGTCGTGTTTCTAAATATATTTGTGGAAATTACTAAGTTTGTTATTTTATTTGTAATGTCTTTCCACGAAGTACGGCCTGAGAACTTAGATTTTATTTATAAGAGGGAATACTCGGAATGAAGAAATAACTGGAACCACCTTACGTATATAACAAGTTGGTATATTATAATATTGCATTGAAAGTCAATGTAGAGTTTGAAATGTACAGCCAATTTCCTTAAAATAAACAGCTATATTAGAATAAATATTTAGGTTATTGCATCATTTATCGTTTGAAATCAATGAATCATAATTTTAATTTCGAAATCTAAACTGGTCTGAAAATTTTCAATCGAAAGATCGGTGATCTACGAAGCGTTCATGAATATGAGTTTAACCATATCTCAGATACTGCCGTATGTAACACAAAAG
This sequence comes from Ladona fulva, assembly GCA_000376725.2. NCBI lineage: Eukaryota > Metazoa > Arthropoda > Insecta > Odonata > Libellulidae > Ladona > Ladona fulva. The sequence goes on along the minus strand of KZ309075.1, from coordinate 75,650 downwards.
TAGTACGTATAGGTATACGTGTTATGATTATGTATAACGTAAAATTAGTATGTATTTATTATGTATTATGTTTAGATTAGTCCGTCATAGCCAACAATTGACTTTTATATTTCCTCCCTACAGCTCGTTTTGTTCTAAATCTAATATTATTTTGCATCGTTTCCTTCTGTACATGTGTCAATCTTGAAATGCATTTTTTGGTGTTTGATGACCGTATCCAGGATATAATCTCATCGTTCTTCCGCCTCTGTCTTTAATTATGAGAATTTCATACCAAATAAATCCGACGAAAGTCCCAACTAAAAGAAAGTATTTACGTTGAGTGGATCTTCGCCGTTGGATGTTGAGAGCGTGACCAACATTCAAAACTTATCTCGATTTACGATGAACCCCATCGTTATATAAATCTCCGGAACACAAATATTCCTCGCACAGTCCCTGCGAAAGTGCGGAGGGCAAAAGAATGGAATTAATGCGGCGAATGGGAATTGTTTCCGGAATTTGAGTCGCCGAAGTGTTTTGCTGAGAATCATATGTCAGAAATGATCGGAAGTTTTGATGATCGGCGTAAACGGTTGGCGCTCCTCAGAGGAAACACTTGTGAGTGGGAAAGAAAGAGGAACGAAAAAGGGAGTCGAGATCTGATCTTCCGTTTGTAAATCATATTATTTATCCAGAGAAACGGAGATGAATTGCGCGACCAGAATTACATTAAATTTGGTATGCGTTCGAATATTCCAAAAAGTAGATTTAATGTGTCGCAAATGCGATATTCTTGGAGTTGGCGTAAGAACGAGGGAACTCTGCGATGTGCGAATGAATCGAATATATTCGGTGCCTATGCCATTATTATCATTGGATTAGCGATGAAAATACAACTGTATTTCGAGAAACTGACTTATGGCCTATGCAATTCATTGAAATAGATAAATCAAAGGAAGTCAGAAAACACGTTGGTAGCGTGATTGCAGCCTAACTTTTACACTTGTCCCTCCTCCATGCACTTGCTACTTGTAAATTGTTGATTTAATAAAGGTCAGTACCATTGAATATGCTTGAATAAATTACACCATTTGATGGAATGTATACGCAGGCAAGCCATTTAATGAATTTACTTGGAACTTTATGTAAATGACAAATATTTATTGCAAATGCATTAGTTTGTCTTTCCAAGAATTTACTTCTTATTGTGTTGATAACGCAAACAATGTTCGATTGCGATGTGAAAAAGAGAAATTTAAAGAAAATCATGCGATATTTTTCTCTTAGCTTGTGAAACTACTATGCGTTTATTAGGTATTTCTTTCGTCAAATAAATATTGAAATTTTAATCACATTTCGTAATAAATCAATTTCGATCGTTTCCGAAATTGTATTTCGTAATATCTCAGTCTAAAAAATACAAAACATTAAAATCATATTAAAACCGAAGACGAGGAAATAATGCCGTTTGCATGCAAATTGTTTACGCTCACTGGTATCATATTACTACTCTTTAAAGACACTACACCACTTTTACCATCAAAGTATAAAGAGAGATTAAATTTATATAAGCCGAAGATGTATGGAAGCGGAATATGGTTTTATACAAGAAAGCGATTTATTCGAAAGGGAAAGCTTTTAATGTGTTGAATGCGATTCTAAGAGAAGCGAAATTTACAGAATTAAAGGGAATATGTTGAAATTTCTCTCAATATGTACCCTTCGAGTCGTCTTTCGGGGTGTGGCAGGGGGTGCATGCACCATGTACTTCCCTAATCGATTACTTTCGTGTATCGTTCGGAGAAAAATTGAATTCTTAACACGACCTGTTATATCACCGATTTCTCTGATTTTTCTCGATGTATCAGAGCGTTAAATGCAAAAAAGAGTACGTAGCGCGTAAGGTCGGCTACATTTTCCAAGAGCGGTCATTCTCCTAACTCATTCATTAAATTAAGCCTTTATTTAAATCTTCTATCTTCTGAATATTCCCATCGTGCGTTCGGAAGCAGCTGAGTAACACGCACTGATCTGTCGGAAAATTTTTTTTAAAAACGTATTTATTTCATATTGTATATCGCATTCCTTACTGCATTTCGCTGTGCCTTTTCCAATTGATAGAACCTGCTTTTGTCGGCGAGTATATGTCCTATTTTAATGGTACAAAATCCACACATATTAACTTTATGCAAGATACACGTAATATTATACTAGACCGTACTATTAACAAAAAATCGTGATGGCATGTACTTAATTAAAGTTAGATATTACTGAAGAATCTCAACAGTAATGAACTTATGATCTTATGATTCTTCTAACACTAAGTATGCGATCTAAGAAATGCCTTGGTAACTTAATATGCAAGGGTTTTGTATATAAAAGTGATTTATTCGGAATGACGAGGGAATACAGTCAAGAACAGGCACCTCCTAAGGACATAATACTGGGATACTAAATAAATAGCAGATTATATTCTTATAGATAAAAACGTCCATTGTGTCAGAGGCAGAGTAAGATTGCTCTATATAGTATGGGGGAGCGTTCAGAAGATAAATCATTGTCAAAAGAGAAATAAGAAATTGTATGGAAATTGATTTATGGAGAAATAAACAAAAACTTGGAAAAGTGATAAAGGAAGATATTTGATTTACCCTACGGATAAGTAAAAGAGTTATGGAGGAAAAAAAAGATGGCAGTGCAGGAAAATCCTCTTACAAAACAACACTAAATAATTTTATCGGAGTCTGCCGAGAAACGGAGAGATTCGGAAGGCTCTTCAGCTAAAACGCAATTTTTTTTCATATAAAGTGATGACTCAATATCTCTTTATTTAGACGCTTCTCCGGATATAAACACCGGAAAGCTAGAATAGGTAGAATGAAATAGGTAGAATATGTAGCATAATATATATAAGTAGCACAAAACAGCGTATCGTTCTTGTTTACTTTATAGAGTTTTACTCATTTGCTTCAGAACGCAGGTCGGGAATCTCTTGAAGGTAGAAGACTCAAAGAAAGAATAAATTTACTTAATTATNTCATTGTCCACAACTGAAAGAGGCATGAAATCCTTAGCTATCATATCCACAAGAGATGCATTCAGAGATTTGATTTTTGCACCCGATAACTCTTGCACTTTCATCGTTCCCAAAATTTTAAGCTGGCTTGATTTTTTCGCACCTTGTGACTCGGTTGAATCTCTTTTTCTTCCCTTTTCTTGAAACGATGTGCTGGGTAGTTGAGGGTTATCAACGAATCCTTCCTGAATGGTGCTCCGCGACTGGATAACACTCTCCTGGTCTTTATCAACACTTTCCGTCAGGGGAACGGTGGGATGCCTACATTTACATTTACATTTACGTAAATACCCAGCAAACCGCCGTATGGCGTATGGCAGGGGGTGTTAATACACCAAAGTCCCTAGTTATATGATCGCTTAATGTGACGCTTAATATGATCCATTAAGTTGAAAGTGGTACCGTGAGTATTTATTTCATGATGGTAGAGGTCACAAACAGCTACCATGTTATCCCTCTTACTGAAGTAATTCCACACACGTGATTTATTCTGTCTCTGCATTGTCGCGACGCTCGGGTGGTACTGTTGCGCGAAGCTGCCACCACCTATTGCTCGCCTAGTGCTCAGGTCCTTGCGGGTATGTGGTTCCTGCCCTGGGGGCTTAATAAAGAATGCCGAATATCCTCAACCAAAAAGACAACTAGCACAAAATAAATAACTCTACTGCCGTCTTCCTCACTCCCCGAACCGTCTTTCGCCAAACTCTCAACACCGACTACTAAGCAACACCGTTTCTCTGGATCTCCTCCCCTGTCCCTGATTTTTCCCTTTATCGGCAGTCGAATCTACGAAACGAGATAACCAGGTTCAGTAACAGTTTCAGTACCATTTGGATGGTAAAATAGAATTCCTTGAGCACTAACATGCAGAAAAAATTTACTGTTTCAGGCGAGCAGCTTAAGGAGCGAGTGTTGTTATTACTGAGATTGAGAAGAACTCCATCACTACAGTGATAATTTCAAGCTTTATAATTACTGGACTTCTGCTTCGCATTATCTTCAGAGTTGGCACTTATGGAAATCTTCTCTATCAACATTTGGGGTTCTCAGGGACTTCCCTCGAAGTAGATGATGCAACCCTCAAGAGCCCACGCTCCTCTCCTCTTGACCGCGCGGAGAGTAAACAAGCAGAAAGCAGAAAGAATTCTTTCGGATACTCCCTTGTTGAAGAGAAGCGAAACAATAACCGAATAGAACTATCGAATGAAGTTATTCGAATAGAATCATTCGATTGAAGTTATTTTGATATAAAGAGTAAACCCTACGCAACTGTCTTCATAGGAGGGGATTTTAATCTTCTTTATGTTAACTGGACGAACATGTCCATCACCAAAAACAGTCGAGATAAAAATGCATCGCAGAAGTTAATAGATTTATTTTCAGTCTTTGCCCTTGAAAAGATTAATACAGAAGCAACGCGGATGACTTCTCTCGGCAAAGGCAATGTTCTCGATCTACTTGCCACTAGTCATCCTTATCTCGTTCATAGATTATCCGTAGATAAAGGATTATCAGATCACAAAATAATAACGGCAGTGCCTAAGGTAAATGCATTCCGTGCCACGAAGCCTCCCCGTACGTTATATGTCTTTAAAAGAGTAGATTTCCAAGCGTTTAAGGAATTTATTAAGGCGAACAGTTATGCATTTATTGGTTTTATTCAGGAACACTCGGTAGACGCGAGCTGGTCAGAGTTTCTTCGTATCCTTCGCAAAGGTACCTTTAGATTTGATCCGACGAAATTGGTACGAGATCCCCAAGAACCGCGATGGGTTAAACCGAAATTACGTTCCCTCCGAAGAAAACAGAGAGTTATTCATTCGCGTATGAAGTCCTTCCCGAATAACAGTGTTGAATACGAAGAACAGCGGCTNCTCAGATTTAGAGATGGTTCAAAGTAGAGCGGCACGTTTCGTTAGCGGAGATTTCAGATTTGATAGCAGCGTTACGGCCATGATGAACTCCCTCGGATGGAGTTCACTACAGAATAGAAGATCAAAATACAGACGGAAGCTGTTCGATAAATTCATCAGCCCAGAATTTTCAGACGTGTTCGAAGGTATCATAATTCCAGTTCAAAACGAACGCGATCTACGAGAGCCGTCGACCAAGCGATATAAGGAGATAATCGCTAGAACAGATAGCTACTTCTGGTCATTTTTTCCTCGGAGCATTAGAGATGCTAACGGGATAGATTAGGTGTTGATACACCCCCTGTTATATGCCAATCGGCGTCTCGCGGGGTAAAATTCTAAATCCAAAATCTAAATCCAAAATCTAAATCTAAACCTAATTATAGTAAAACCATCCCAAACAATGAGATAAAATTCCAATATTTTCCTGCACCAAGTAGTACAAGTGCAAGCACCTGCACCAGTTTCCCGCACCGGAATTCTGACCTAGCTGTCACAGGCGACAGACGTGCCTTCTCTCTCTCCTGAGAGCATCTGCTGAGTCACAGCCGCTGACGTACTACCTGCTTCAACCGTCTAGTTTTAAATCTTTCCTGTGTTATTTTATAGTTATATCTCCGTTTAGTGCATAGTGTTTAATCTTGTTTAGTGTGTCATTTAAAGTTAAGTGAATTTTCCGTAGTGGTGAGTGCTTTTATTTCAGAAGTGTGCAAAGGAGGTCCACGAAGCTGTGAATCCGAGCGGGCGTTAAGTACCATCCATCTTCATATTATAATATTTTTTCCCTCACTGACCAGACCTTTTGCTTAATTCTACTTTTTTGTGTTTAGAGTTTTTCATTCTTATTTGCCAAAACATCTTTTATTTGCTTTACATGCTACATACTAACTCCTAGTTAAAACCTTCAATAATTATTCGTTAGCAGTACTTTTTACTGTATATTACTCGCACCATACTTGTAGATATTCAGTAGCTAAAACGTCCCTATGTTGTTGTATTTATATTAATTTAAACTTTACCTTTCATAAATAAACTCCGTTTCACATCCAACCGTCCGTTAGTACATTTATTCCCCGTAAGTCTCATCTTGAAATAGAAATTTAGCCCCTTTACTTGTGTGAGGTCAGCCAGGTAAAGCCCAGCGGGAGGTAAATCTTGCCCATTATTAATCGTCAGTAACATTACCCAGTAACTTGTTTTCATTTTTAGTGTCTCATCTTAAATTCCTTAGCGGGAGGTAAATCTTGCCCATTCTTAACTTGTTTTCGTTTTTAGTTTCTCATCTTAAATTCATTAGGAATAGGATGGCTTCCTATATGTCTGTCCTTATGGCTCGCGAAAGGAGGATGGAAACCGACCCCCTGTGGGCACGGGTCTGCCGCCTTGAGAGGGCTGTGGGGGAGCTTCGCTCGCTGATTCTAAGGAGTGGAAGTACCTCGATGAGGGTGAGGGGAGCTACCAACTCTGCGGTAGTTCCTTCCGCGTCGACGTCTGTGGCTCGCCCCAGAGTCAACGCTGGTTGATCTGTCGCGGAGGCAGTGATGCCCACTCCTAACCTCTCGGGCTCTGCCCCACTCCTGGAACCCGAGTGGAGGGTGGCTACGAGGAGTGGAGGAGCTGCGCGGCCTGGCAAAGGCGCTGGGGAGGCGACGACGAACCCTATCCCGGTCCGCAATAGGTTCTCGGCGCTGGAAAGTGCCAAAGAGCCCGTTCGGAAGACCATGCCTGCCGCTCCACCCTCCAAAGTAGCTGCGTCTAAAGGAAGTCGGGGTGGGGGGGTTGTACTCATAGGGAGCTCAAACGTCAAGCGGTTGGTGGCTCCTTTGCGGGAAAAGGCGGAGAGGGAGGGAGGTGACATGAGGGTTACATCTTGGTGTTTTCCCTCAGGTCGTGTGGCCCACGTCACGGGTGCGGTAGGTGCGGCGGCCAGGGACACGGGTTGCTCTCGGCTGCGGGTGGTGGCCCATGTTGGGGTCAACGATGCCTGTCACCGCGCTCCCGAGGTTATTCTGGGTTCTTTTAGGCACCTGAATTCCGAGGTTGAGCATGTGCAGGGGTCGCTTGGCGTCGATGTGCGGCTTTCCATCTGCAGCATTGTCCCGCGGAATGACTGTGGCCATCGTGTTTGGAGTAAAATAGATGGACTGAATGCGANTATAGATATATATACATACGAGTAAAAGTTGCTTGCATACTGCAAGCTTAATGTAAGATAGACTAACTAAGGCATTCTACACCTCCTGCAATATTCCACCTGCCCTACACCGAGTTCCATGCACCAACTACAATAACCTAAACGAATTATTCATAATACGTGCATAAGTAATGTCCTAGCATCGATTCTGGGTCTATGAGGACAAATATTCTTATAGCATACGATAGAAATCCCTATCCTCTATAGATGTAGCGAATTTCAACCTTCTACCTGACCGGGAAATCCCGTAACGAATTTTTGAAAATTCGGTCATTCCAATAGTCCTGGGATCGAACCTGAGCTTTTAAGGCAAAAAGCTTTACGGCATACGATAGGCAATTATCTATTCTATTTATCGCTCATCGATCTTGGCGATCTTTTAGATACTAAATCGCATATACATCTGTAAATTAATTTGTAAAGGAATTTATAATTCGTGTAATTCTCTGCCGACTCACCATGTAGTTCATTACATTTTCGTTCTTAGGTAAACACGTTTATATTATATTTATTTACACTCACTATCATCCACACTCCAAACTAGTTTAAATTTTAAGTTATAAATATTTACTTGCCCGGCATTTTCTCTATCATTGTGACAGTGGTCAAAGTATAAAAATTGTGAGAGTAATCTTATAGAATAGAAATTCTGCATCAAGAGTCGCTTAGAAGTGCACTTTGTGTGCCACCCAAGAGATCCAACTTGTAAGGCATGCAACTGGTGTATCTCGCGAGCATGTTAAAGCAATCCTCGACTGGTCGCTGCTTTGTCTTCATTTGCAACTTTGAGGGTCGCTTCAGGGGCTCCAGGGATCATTCGACCAGGGACCAAGACCCTGTCGCGCAGAATAGAATGAAGTACTTGTTTTCAAATAGAAGTCCTTATTTTTGAATTACCTTGATATATGATTATTGTAACCCTTTCTCAGTCATAGTATACGGAATCTTTCTTTGATTAATTTCGATACTGTAGAAGCCCATTACCATTGCTGAATTACTCGCTTTACTCGATAAAAAGCTTCAAAAGCTACTTAAGCTGAAGAGGACGATGGAACCCATACTATATCTTTGCTTAAAACATACCCTCACTTGGTTCTCATAATTTATTTTCCAGTGATTTTCTAACTCTAATTTAGTATCCCAAATTACATAAAAATATAAAAAATATTGAAAATCGCTTCTTTTACATTTCATACAAAGCATAATGCCATTTTCTATCACAAAGCTCGTCTTCGAGGTCTTCTAAATTCAGGAAAGGAATGGTTCCAAGTGTTTCGAGTATGTTTTGAAATTCAATCAAATATTTTTATATATTTTGTAGTAGTAGCATAAATATTATTTAATATATTTTCGAATATAGAGAGATATAGGCCTTCTAGAGATGGAACCGTTGCCTTTCCATGTCTTTAAGGGGAGCAATATTACTTAGAGAAGAGGGAAGTTAATGTGTCAAAGTAAATACTCTGAAATTGTTCACAGATCGTGAATAAGATACGATGTTTGGATAATAGATTTGATCTTAGAATATGCCCAAGGAAGAATGTATTTGAAAAAAGTCTATTATTCCTTGGGATTTTTCCTGGGTGCGCACCATCTTCGCAAAGTCACCCGTTTTTCTTAGAATAAGCGTCACGAGTAGGTTTATTCAGAGAGATATTTTCACTCATAAGCCGCTTTTCAGCTTTCAGTGGGAGAGGTGCACATTTTCGGATTTTTATTAATTTGAATACGATTTCAAGACATTCTCGAATAAACAAGTTTTAGTACATTTGTTACTTACTTATTTTCAGCATTTAGATATCCTACAGAGTACATTAGAAGAACACATATCCTTGAGAAATGCTTCAAAGATATCAAAAAATTGACAACTAGAGATGTCTCTTTTAATAATTTTATCTCCTCTACGGATTTATTCTTTCCGAAAAAGAATAAGTCGATGAAAGATCACCTAAATAGTTCATTCCTGGAGAGTTATTTTATCCAATAATTAAATGAATGACTTAGTAATTACTTTTTAAATCCTGTAAAATGGTGTTAAAAATCACTTCATTATACAGTAAACAAACGATAGCTTACTTCTTCACCTTTCGATTTTGATTGGTGAAATGGTAATTAAAGTAGGCCTTGAAAAATGCACTCGTTGACAGACTTATCGAATGAACTCGGTTCACTATTTTAGGTATTTGTCTGGTGGTCAAATTTGTTACTATAACATGCAAATGTTAGCACACAAACCCACTCTGCGATACACACATCAAGTAACCAAAGATTGTCTCGGATCAATACTTAACTAACGCGTAATGCGTTTGTTTCAGATCGGGAGTATTGGTACCGAGAGGCAAGGACCACTCTGGAGGATATATTGGCAGTAGGCTCTGGTGAGGTGGGCGCAGGAGGTAACTGGGAGGTGGGTGTGGCCCGCAACGTGGTGCTTTTCGTGGGAGATGGAATGGGAGTTTCGACAGTGACAGCAGCAAGGATCTTAAGGGGCCAGCAGCTCGGAGGATCTGGCGAGGACCACAAGCTGGCTTTTGAGAAGTTTCCCTATTTGGCCCTTGCTAAGGTAAGACCCGATCTCCTCCTCATTTTCGTTTTTGTCTGAATTTTGCGGTAGCTCCTCGTTATTTCGTCGATAAATGATAACATGAAATTAATGCACCTCAAGCCCCAAGAATTTGTGTTCTTTATCATCTTTGAAGGTCGTGGGTTGATTCGAATTGACTTTGTGTTTTCTGGGTATGTTACTGACTACAGATGTGTCGTAGCCATTATGTTTCGCGATATTTCTGATGTGTGACAGTTCTTTATTGAAGTATCATTTCATAGAGAAATTAAATGAACAATATGACTCCATCAACCTAACATTTGTAGAAGAAACAAACTAACCACTATCTTGCTTAGATTTAAAAGTAACAAGAACACAAAAAAATTGAAACTCAGCATCTACCGAAAACCAACCCGCATGGATATGTACTTACCTTTTGACTCCAACTACCACATATCTCAAACGTTAGCTTCATCCTATTCATGATGAATAGGCTTCTAAATATATCAATATCACGGAGAGATTCAGTCTTCATCAGACTAAAAGGCTTGACAAAATATCATTATGATGGGAGCAGTTTGTTATGCAATTCGTTCAGTTATCACTGCAACGAATAATAAGATTATATAACTAATGGTTTCTGGCTTTATTTGGCGGAATTTCTTCATAGTGCCTAAGGAATAAAACCTCAATTTGTATATTCCACATGAGAGATTTATTTACGACCTAGGATTCATTGCTGTGCAACATCTTCAGGTCCCACCTAATTTCGTAGTACGCTCTGAAATTACAGTGGAATAAGTTTAACATTTATAACATGTTTTATAACATAACATTTATAACATGTTAATAGTTAAACAGGCAAGTCTGCCGAATAGGCAGCACTACAGACTTCGTAGTGACCGTGGCGCTCAGCCTGGACTTGCCACTCAGTCGACAAAGCAACCACAATCCCAGGGTCACTGGTGAATGGAAACTGTTTCTTCACATTCTATATAAAGAAATCTCAAACATTAACTTGTTATAAGAATCAAGATAACAATCATTATAACATTTAAATCGAACACCATGCGGTCAGTTTTGTCATCCATCAGTCGGGTGGCCAATGAGTTCCGAAGCCGAGACAGGGTTCGGGACTAGGACGGCAGGCCATCTATTATGTTCCCAAGGAAGAATGGACTTGAAAAAAGTCTGACGGGACCGGGAATCGAACCCGGGTCTCCCAATTGTCAGTCGGGTGCTCTGTTCGCGGCAGAACATTTCTACAAGCCATTCGGGAGACTTAGTGGGCAAGGACGTTGCGATTTCATCCACATGGTGGCATCGTTCGCTATCGCGGCTTCATTGAAGCACTGGCAACACAAATTCTTTTATATGTTTACAAACATCTGTTATATGTTTTACAAAGCAAAAGTGTACCAATGGTATCCTTCAAAGAACTTCTTTTGAAGCAAAATATAATTGTAGCGAAATTTTTCTGTAGCGAAAACGTAGGTACTGAACACACTGTAGCGAATATTTTTGGACACGCTTGGAAAAGGGTAGCTAACGAATGCCAAAAGAAAAGATAATGATTTACTACACTGCTGCTAATCAATTCGATTAAAGAACCATTTGAATTAATCTCCAAGATGTTGGTGTAGTTGTTTTGGTATAGGTTTTACCATTGACTGTGTTTGTTTAAAATTTTAAAATAATATTCCCAAATAAGGTATAACTATTTGCATCTCAATTATACGCCGCATTCAATAATGACGGGAGGACATTCCCTGCAGGCGCGTGTTATTCATAAACCAGGTGACGAAGGAGTCGAGAGCGGCTGTTAGGGAGACGGGTTGCTCCTCGCTGCGTGTGGTGGCTCATGTTGGCACCAACGATGCCTCGAGGCGTGGCTCCGAGGAGATTTTAGATCCTTTCGAGGATCTAGTCTCTGAAGTAGCGCGCCTTCGGGACTCGTCTGGGATTGGCATTGGGCTATCCATATGAAGCATTGTTCCGCGGATTGACCGAGGTCGCACGGTTTGGAGTAGGGTGGAGGG
>KZ309075.1:13005-30882 GCA_000376725.2 Ladona fulva | reverse complement strand
AAACCACCACGATTACCGCGACTGGTGACCACCTTCCATTCACTAGCCCTCCGGGACGGGCACGCAACGACCCGCGAGGAATCCTCTGCAGCGGAGCCAATAGGCTTGTCAAAATTAGCACTTCGGCAAGGCCGAGCCACAGAGGCCGAAGCACGACAAGCTTTAGGGCTCATAACAGAAGGACCCGCACGAACCGATACCTGACCCAACCTAGAGTGCAGAGAGCGGAGGTCCGCAACTTCCCTCTCAAGGGTCGCGATACGAGACAAAAGTGCCTCGTAACCAGCGGCCGTCAAGAAGGAAGTCACGGGAGTCCTCGGGGAAGCCATCCTATGCTAAACTCCTAACTAAATTATTGTACAATTATAAGGATTAATTAATGAAAGAGCTGATTAAACGTGAAGACTAACGTTACACTTCGACAGTCAACGAGAACGAAGTAATCCGACCTGGCTTTAACTTTTGATATCTTCCTAACTAAAGTAGTTATTAACACTACATTAAACACTTAAAGCCTAATAAAACTGCACTAACATGAACATGAACATGAACTTTAACTTTTATTACTCGAATTACTCTGAGAATTTAGAGCAACTTATGCTCGGCGCATCATATATATATATAAAGCAAATGTCTGTTCGTCCGTCCGTCTGTCCTCCAATTTAACTCAGAAACGGCTTTCTTCAGAGATCTGAAACAAACTGCATTGTGTTTCTACAATGATGAAGCCCCCAGGAAATCTATATTCATCTCTGTAAAGGCCCGGGTTCGACCCAGAAGCACAAAATACGTTTCCATAAGAGATGAACGTACATTACGTTTTCATGACTTGCAGAGGTTGTTTCTTTTACAAAATTAAATTAGAAACAATGGTCCTACGAAATTGAGACAAGTGCAAAAAGAAAGGAAAATGATCATAAAATCTTAATTTAGTCGTGAATCATTCATATAATTTCGAAATTGCGAGAACTTTGATAAAATACATGGAAAATTCGTAAAATTTTTCGGACATTAATAAACCATCCCTTTTACGACCAAGGCAGTTGTCGATCGTTGATTTCATGAGTTATCCCATGTAAATGCACGGGAATAATCAGTTAGTAGGTATACTTTTCCATAAGAAATGTACGTAAAATAGCTTTCGTTAGCTGCAGACGTTGTTTCTTTTACAAAATTAAATTAGAAACAATGGTCCTACGAAATTGAGACAGGTGTCACAAGAAAAGAAAATGATCATATATTCTTATTTTAGTCGTGAAATATTGATATAGATCCGAACTTCCGAGGATTTTGATAAAACACACGCAAATGTCGTAAACTTTTTGTGAATTAAACAACTCATCCCTTTGACGACTAAGGCCATTGTTGAATGTTGATTTCATGAATTATCCCATATAAGTGCACGGGAATAATGATTTCTTATAATTATTATAAGAAAGTTACGTAAAATACACTTTTGTGACTTTAAAACAGTAGAATAAATATTATAAATTATGGCAAGAAATATATAGAGCTATTATGATCTTACGACGGAATTTTTTTGTGCTTTGGTGGACCACATGTATATGATAATAGATATATTTTTAAACTAAATTAAGTTCCGTGATGCTTGAGTGCGGACGTTTACTAGTTGAAAGTATTGCTCAATGAAATTCGTATTGTCTCTTTGCTGATATGTACGTAATCTCGTTGATCGCTGAATGCTCGTGATTCGCAAGTATAACTCTAAGGCCTCCCGCGCACTGGTTTTTTAGCAACATTTTAATCACGGAAATGGAGGATATTGTATCAGATACAGCCCCGCGCACGGGTGACTATTAAGTTGCAGTAAAGATGCTCTATTTCATCGGTGAGTTAACTGTTGCCGGTGATAATGAAACACTGAGGTTCAAACTTGTCTCCGCGCACAAGCGATTATTCAGTTGCCCGCATTCGAAGTAGGAGAGTGAGCCATCCTCATCTTGAGTTAATTTAACAAGATGTCGCAACATATTGTGTTCTTATACGTGGAATTGAGAAGAGACATATACTCGTATAATATGACAATATTCGGATAAAAATTTGAAGAGACAACTATGGATGGAACTGTGCAAACATTTTACAGATAATTGTAGTGAACTGGATGCAGCAGAGGAGTTTGCAATCGCACCAGCAGTATCTCATGAGGTCATAGTGGTCGTCTCTTACGTAATATTCGTTTTAGATGACAGCTTTTGACACCATTACGATCAACTTATTATACAAATAAGATTCTGCTTATTCGGTTTTTCTTAGAATTTTATACTTTCAATTACAATATCAAACACAACTAAATTTGATAGTCTGGCATTCTATATTTGGGTGTAATACAAAATGTATCGATTTAGATTTGTGCAAAAATTTTTCCTTATTTAAAGTGAGGTACGAAAATCACGCCCGTTTCGGTGTTTTTTATGTGACATCTATTTTAAGGCTTTCATTACGTAATGAATGTATATAGAAATGTTCCTCTACTGTTAATGGTGCAGAATGTTTAGTAAATGATCACTTACGTAATATCAATTAGATTTGTATAAATTAGATGATTTATCTAAGGAAAAAGTTAGATTCAGGTAAATATTTTGTTAAAATATTCTCTCAAAGACTCGAAAACGCCCTATGGAATAGATCGCTAAATAAGTTCGAATATCGCCAATTAGACTCCGACCCTAAAAATGAGTACCTACTCTGCATAAATAGAAGAAGTACCAAATACTTATTGATATCTACTTAAAAAGTGAATTCCTGATATGGTCACCCAAATTGCTCTTTTAAACCACGATGCTGTTTTGTCGTAGTAGGATTATTTATGCTCCATTTCCGCCCTTGTATTGTATTAATGGTTTACTTTAATACTTACACAACAAATATTAAGAAAATATTCCAAATTCCTTCTGATTTTAAACTTATTCATTTTTCTCAGCATATTTCTAAAAGGACACTTTTCCACAGGAAGTGAGAAACGCGAAAGGACAGTTTTGATATATTTAAATTAATTCAAATTTGAAATGACTTTATTTTCTAAAATTAATTCTAATTAATTATTCCCCGTATTTATGATGTTGGTTTTCGTTTGAGATATTTAAGTACAAAGGAAAGTATTCTAAGAATTATTTTTCCACGTATCAGACTTGGAATGTCATTTGGGAAATGAAAGTTTTTTTGTTGTTCAAAATGTTAATAAATAGATTTATTTTTACTTCGTAAACCATTACATTTCTGAAGATGATAGTTTATTATTTTATTTCCATTATTGTTTGTTTTGCCGTTACTTCATTTTTTATTCCTTTGGCTTTAATAAAACATTTACCCTCGTTTATGGTCACCTTTCATCCACTCTTGTCCTATTTCTAACTGATATCTAAGTATGAAGTTGCTTCAAGGAATCGCATGATGGAGATACGGTCTAATATGCTGAAGACGAAATTCAAGACGAGGAATTTGTAATCGATTACGAGAAAGAGATGTAGTCTGAAATAAGATTCTTGGCTTAGAAAGATGAACGTCACGAGAAAGATTGGAAAAGATGTTTCTTGAGTTGGCGAAAGATTACTATTAGAAATTAGCAATATTTGGAAGAAATAAAGAAAAATTTTGTCTGTTATTTGAATTATAGAAATGTGTATACTGTGGTAAACGAAACCAAGTTTTCCTAAATAAATCGCCATTTATCACCGATTCTATCCTATTTTGTTTTGTCTACACTATTTGTCTAATTTTGCTTCATATATATGTAAATAAATTATGCAAATTACGAGTGATGAATGCGTCTTTTACTTCAGCAGAATTATTCTCTACTACAGTAGAATTTAGTCCATTATATTATTGTGATTTTTCTTATAATTATATAAAGGTTTATTTATTTCTACATGCTTTATAAAAATGATCAATGTTTAGTATATTGATTTCCATTCATTGCATCTAAACATTTGTTGGGTCACTACTTTTAATGCATTAATGACTTTTAATTTTATGAATTGGATGCATTTTGCAACTAACGGAACCATTCTAGGTTAGGTTAGATTAAAGCATTTTCTATTTTCGCTACTTTTATTATCAAATTTTATCGCGATGATTGGATGTCCCTTCCGTGGATGGAAGAAGAGACTTTTATTTTTCAATTTCTTCTCAATGAAGATATTATTTATTTTCTATGTCTGCCGTGGACACTCTTGTCCTTTCTTTCGCTTTGTTAAGTCCACAAACTCTTCGTTTTTAATGTATCACTTTTCCAGTTATTTTCTAATTATTGGGCATACTAACAGTAGCTGTTAGTTGGATGGAAGAGGATATTTTTAAATATTATTTACGTCAGAATAAAGGCATTTATGTTTTTAATAAGTGCATAATTCTTAAAAAAAAGACCCAAACTTCGGTCAGACAGCGGGTTTTTGGAAACGAAATATTCGGTCGAGCGAGTAACTTTACAACTGCGGGGGAGCGTGGTAAAATATAAGCGAACTATACCAATAAACCAATCTGTATCTGTAAGCTGAAGTAAAATATCAATTGCGATAGTTAATTGTAGGAGCGTTACGAATAAAGTATCCGATTTGGAGTGCCACAACAGCGTACAGAAAGCCGATTGAACGAGGATATAAATGACAACAAAGTATTTCCTGAAGATTCCACGATTTTTCGTCGAGATCGTAAACAAAGAAGAAGAGGTGGAGTCTTCACTGCCGTTAAATCTTCTCCCCAGAGCAAAGCGCAGGCCTCGATGGGCAGCGATATTATTCTTCCAAATTAACTTCCCTAATTGTATTTAGAGTATTTCAAATGACGGAGGCTTGGCGACCATAAAGCCGTATTGATGCATATCGACATAAAATTCAACAAGCATAAAAAACAGAAACGTAAAATTCATCTCTTTTCCAAAGCGAATTCCGAGGAATTTTACGAGAAATTGAAAACCGATTTTAAATAATTTATCGAGTCGCGCGTTTCCCAAATGTCCACCGAAGAAACTTATAAAATTTTAATCGAGATTATTAATAATTACATTGACATTAATGGTAAATACATACTACCACACATACTAACCACAAATTATATCAACGAGGAGCGCGTTGGTCTGTAATTCTTCTCTAAACCGAGATCGTAGTGGAGGGCGGCGCTCCACCGCGCGGATTTGGCTCTTGCAGCGATATCGAAAAGTCTGTTATAAATCAGCGTCGCTGATGATTGCAAGAAATTATTCCAGATTCCTATTCAGAAAGCTTCAAGGTATACCGTGGTGTAAGTTAGCCTGTGTCCATCGTTGTCTATTTCTACTATTTTCTTCGCTTTATGTAAATTTGCTCTAAAATAAGGGCTCGCCATTTTGCTACATTAAGTGTGTAAATATTCAGCTGTGGTCACTCAGATCGTCTATATTAGGACAAGGTGAAAAGTTCTTGGTCTAACAATGAAATACGGTGATTTTCAGTTAAAAACTATTTTATTTTTCTACATAATCTCCCTTGACTTCAACACACTTGGTCCAGCGTTTCTCCAACATCAATATTCCTTCCCGGAAGAGAGAGAGAGCAGGGAAGCCTGTGAAAATATCCATCTACAGCCCTCTCAACTTCTTTACTGGAAGTGAAGCTCTTCCCAGAAAAAAATGTCTTCAAGTTTGGGAACAGATGGAAGTCTGAGGCTGCTAAATCAGGAGAATAGGGGGTATCGCTGAGCAAATCGCACCTCAAATCCCGTAGTTTTCCCATCGGCAACGCACTGTTGTGAGCAGGTGCGTTGTCCTGGTTAAAGATGATTTTTTTATTCAAGCCATGCCTCTTCTCGCGAATTTTGACATCCAGCTGGTCAAGAAGGTTAGAGTAATATTCGCCTGTAATTTTTCTGCCTTTTTCAAGGTAATCAAAGGAATAATAAGTGTGAAAATTAGCGACAACCTACTAAGTTACCTTCCTTTCCTTTATCCTCAAGGTAATCAATTAACAGGATCCCTTTCGCATCCCAAAACGCACTGGCCATGACCTTTCGGGCAGATGCGATCGAATTCGCTTTCTTTGGCGCCAAACCACTGGCTTCAACCCACTGCTTTGACTGCTGTCGAAGAGAACAAATTGTTCGAGAAATTTTTGGGTGATTTACATGACGAAATACGAGACATAGATAGTCCTGCGATTAGCGAACGCGATTTCCGAGACCAGACGTCTAGAAAATTTCCAGAGATTATAGCAAGAACGGATAGTTATTACTGGTCTGTTTTTTCAGAAAGTATTAGACATATAAATAGGGTAGCTATTTAGGGATATTGGTGTATTTACAACCCCTGCCATACGCCTTACGGCGGTTCGCGGGGTATTTATGTAATATTTTTTACACTTTTGTCAACTTCGGATGAATTTCTTTAGGGGTTAATCCATCCAAAAGAAGACTTCTTTGACAGCACGATACTCAAGTTTATCCATTTTAACAAAAAATACGAAAGAATCTACTGTTTGTAAGGTGTTTGTCTGTTTATATATACATTTGCCTTGCATTCCAACTGCCATTTCATACTAATAGCCGTCATTTATATGGGTTACAATTCCACAAAGGTGTTTGTCTGTTTATATATTCCTCTCCTACTATTTATATTTTTCGCAGTATTTTGGTCTTGAATATTTTATACAAAGTTATTTAATTTTTTCTTTCGATATGTTTATCTTCCTCCCATTTTTGCTTTTTAATGTTTTGGTGTTTTGCTGCAGTGGTTATTCTTCTTTCGTATTAATTTCGATGGTTTTGCAACCACAACATTCTTTTATTGGCCGTAAATTGACTCCCATTTAATCCAGAAATTGCCAAATAAAACTTAAAAGTAATTAATCGTCTTTTCGTTGACGCTGTTAAGTCTTCAAATAAATCTCTTCTCTATAAATTTTTATGTGGCACTGATAGTTAATTGCTTTCTGTTATTTACTTCTTGTCTATAATTTGAAGATTTGTTCAAAATATTTAATTATTGACTTCGTCGTGACCCAATAATTGTCATCGCGGACAAAAGATCTAATCAGCTAATCAAAAGAGCTAATCAGCTAATCTAATCAGCCAATCAAAAGGGCTAATAAAATAATTTTAACTTTATAGCAAAATAGCTTTAAATGTCCAGTGCGAAATGAAACTAAGATGGTATCAGGCCTTGGTGTGATCTTCGACGAATCACTTGGGTAAACTCGTCTGGCAGAGGTCTTACAATTTGTGTGCAGTTTTGAGGTGAACATTAAATAATTTAAACGGAATTCTTTTGACAAAAGTTGATTTCTGAAAAAGTATTATTGCAATCAACATTTCGATCCACGCATATTTGCTGATGAGTATGTACCGTTTGCTAAAGACTGGTTTGGTTGGTGGATAAGGTAACGAAAAGAATTAAAAGTGAAACTTAGGTTTGCTTACGATTTAGCCGTAAAAATAAGCACCTTTTCGGAAATAGAAATAAGAAGCGCTGAGATCGCAATAGAAACCTTTTTCTGAAAGAAGCGAAGCGCTAATCAAAACACCGACAATGTAAATTCAAAATACATCCTCCGTATTATAATTCGGCCGTATTCCATTCTCTTTAACGAAAACATTCACTAGAAATCCACGATGTCCTGAAATCTGCGGAAAATAAAAAGCAAGTCGATGCGATATTTTTAGATTTTCGGAAANATAATAATAATAATAAAACGTCTTTATTGGGCGAAATTGGGACTAAAGAGTCCCATCTTCCATTTAACCCTTGTCATGAAGTAAGAGAAAAGGAACGAAAGAACAGAAAAGAAGGAAAGAAAGAATGCTTTTGTGGAGGAGTAAAAAACTGATATTTTATGCACAGAAAAAGTATCTCCACAGCAGGAAAACACCCACGAAGAGAAGGGGGATGTGAAAAACCTGCGGAATATATAGGAAAGAATGATAAAGAGTAGATCATAAGTGGTAGAAATTGAATAGAAGATTTTAAAGTTTGTAATACATAGCAGAAACATCATTGTCAATAAAAGTTAACATAACAGGTAATATATACAAATTAATTCACTATACGGAATATCAGAAATTGATCCTTGTCATATATATGGATACATATATGTGTATGTAAAACATATCAGTAATCATATTCATAATCATATCGTATAAATAAAGGTGAAGAGATGGGCTAGTGACCCTTTTTCTACACGACCTTTGAACTATCTAAAGGCAGTCCTTAATTGAATCGTTGTTTTTGTTCCACGGATCTTCACCGAAGCTATTTCCGATTGGTAGATCACTCTTTTCTGAGAGCGCAGCCATAACGGTATCCATTACCTAGGAGGGCTCCATCGACACCTGCTCTTTCCATTAAGCCGTGCTAACGGTGGCAATTGCGTCCTCCACAGCAGCACAATCCTCCGTAATTAAGCACTCCGTAAACGCCCGCGCGCCACCCATCATTTGGTGAGTGTTTCTCAAATAGCAAACGGAGATAGGAGAGAAGATTCGCTTCAAAATCCTGAAAGATTGCAGATTATCTTATGCTCATATTCATAATATTTTCCGTTTTTATTTATTGTAAAAGTTCTCTGTGAGAAAACTATGAATTTTGGCTCGAAGTACCTCTTTCGAGAGTTAAATAATATAAAAATTACGGAATATGATCTTTTGTTGCTCTTTCGTTTCTTTAAATGATGGTGATTTACAGATATGAGTCAAACGATCGAGTTTGCGATCGATAAATTCATTAATCGGTACTGCTTCTGAAAATTGCCCATGTTTTCATTAAATTATTCGTTTTTAAGATAGATATAAGATTTACATTTACATTTACATTTACATTATATACCCCCTGCAAACCGCCAAAGGCGCGTGGCAGGGGGTGTAAAACACCTGTATCCCTAACATAATGTAGCGATAATGTAGCGATAATCAGTTTTGAAAACTTCCATTCAACAATAATAGTTCAGAGTACAGTTTAGGTTAAGAAAGCGATTGGGCGGAGGNTTCCTTTGGGGCAACTTTCGGAGGAGGCGATGAAGGCCCGAAATAAAGACTCGAGAAAATACCGTGAGCGATTCAGTAGGAAACACTTGTGAGTTGCCACCAATGAACACTTGCTTCGGAGATTGCTATTAACATCGGAACCAATTATATCCATGTCAGTACCTATTAACGTTACAAAAAAGCAAGGAATATGGGCAAAGAAATGATGGAGCTCATGATCATGTGCCATGAAGACGAAATGGCGTACGGAGATGAAGATTCCTCTTACGATGAGAGTATTATAAGGCTGGAGGTAAGATTCATTAATTTCATTAGATAGATATTTAAACATTACCAGCTTACTTTTATCAAAAAAATAATTATAGCTTAATATTATCGAAAAATTGACAAGGTAGACGTAGTCAAACAAAGTTTTGTGCTATATTTAAATATTGAAAAAAACGAGATTTTTTCATTCATGACATTGGGATTTCAAAATAAATTCAAACTAAAAGTGTGTACAGAGTAGGAATCATGCTCATAAACCACATATCTTCTCAAATCCGAGATCGTCATGGAGGGTGACGCTCCGCCGAAACCGAAGACTGGCTTTTTTTCGTCAAATTTGGTCAGCTTTGACCCCCTGTAGAATTTTAATGCACCGGAATAAAAGTGTATGATTTGTTAGTTACATGCAGAATTTATTTAGGAATATCCATGCGAAGTTTCAAAGTCCGCACTCAAAAAAACCATTTTCTTATTTTTGGCCAGCTTTTTTCGATTCTAGCCCACTGTGGGGCGGTACTTATCACCTTCTTTCTGTCCAACTATTTACTTGTAATGAAGAACAGAGGGCGATAAACTCCAATAGAAAGTAATAAACGTCTTCGGTACAGATGTTTGGGTCATACAAGTTTTTCTTATCCTTCTCAAACCGTGAATCTGAAAACAAGAGGATTGCTTCCATTCTAAATCCCTTTTAAACAAATGTCTTTGTCATAAAATCCTTACGAATTAATATTTTCTGATCAAATATTTGTAAAATTCCTTCATTTAAAAGTTCTTCAATGTACCTAGTAATTAACGACTATTCGCTTATTATTCGTTATTAACGTCACCTCAGCTCCCTTTTGATTAATCTTTATCTACGGATTCTAAATGCTGGTGCGAGCATTCAGGCCATTGCTATGGAAAAAGTACATATGACTGCGTTATAACTTTCGTAGACGATCAGCATCACGCATTTTTACTTCGCTGTGGAGATACTGATAGATACATCTAATTGTTTAGGTTTTTCATGACGGAGAAGAAGAAACAATGTTTCCATTTCTGCCGAAATTGATGGCGTCTAAAGAGCGGCACCTCGGATAACGGCTGTTTTTCGGGAGGCGATTTATTATCAAAGCGCCTCATAAAAAAAGCTGACATAAAGCAGTGATGAGAGAAGGGATTTCGAAGTGAAAGAGGATTTCCCTAAAAAGTGATGGAGGAAAAGAGCTTCAAAACAAAAAGCGGATATAAGATTCTCAATCTTATTTTCACTCTATTACATCAACTATAGTTATACTTTCCTTACTATTTACGACCAAAATACATTAACGCGAATATCAGTTTTATGTAAATACTGGCGAGCCTCCCCGTTGATTCTTAGTTTGGAAGTAAAACTTCAGAGTCTAAAAATTTCGATGCATTTAGCTATATATTATCAAAATTTCGAATGAAAAGGAGTATTCTACGACCAAAGTTAATTTGTTTATCAATTTCCATTTTTTTAGTGCCTATCTTTATTTCATAGGACTTAAATCTTTAATTGAATTTTGCAAAAGAAATAAACCATGCAATCCATGGAAGTGAACTTTTGATCAATTTCTCATATAAATACGCGTATATATAAATAAACGTATGCTCACGCGTACATTTTATTCTATATTTATGAGTTCCAATTCCAGAGGTAATTCGTATTTAATAGATAAGTGTAACTGACTGACAGCAATCTACCATATTGATCGCACAAAACAATGATTTCATTGTCTTGTGCGTGTTTTTGATAAACAGATTAACATAATCAAGTCCACTTTGTAAATGTATGTTTTATTGAGTTGAAACTTTCTACACGATTCTAGATCAAATATTAAGAGAGAAGATTCTATTAATATAATTCATTAAACATTATCCGATAATTCTCATCCCTTTGACATCTCGTTCTTGATTCAATATGTGTATAAAAAAAATATGAGTAAATTTCAAATTCCATAACTCAAGCGAAGGCAAAGTTAAGGGAAATCGCTTGGCCAATTGCCACCGCCGTATTTGTTATCGCAGGAAACGTTTAAATCATGTGTCAGATTGTGAAAGACCCTAGCGAATATGTAAAAACTCAGTAATTAATCGTTAAAAAATTACGAATACTTGGAAATCTGGAGGTTCATTTTCATTATAGGGACTTAAATATGTGAACTTAAGTCCGATAAACCGGCTTCGATAAATTTAAAGATGTCAAAATGATGGGATATTCCTCTATGATCTTCGAAATTACTTGTCTTTTTTTCGATAAAAATCTTCTTCGTTAAGTTGATAATTGATACTTCATTAAATATACCCTCGCATCGTCACATCTAACGTTGAAATATATTTTTTAACTATTCATTTCAATTCCTCGCTCTAGTCCAATTTTAATTGTCTATAATTCAACACTAATGACATCTGAAATGACTTGCATAACAGCAAACCGAGTTGAATACTTGTCATAGAATTTAAAAGTTAATAGCAATCAATAGAAAGCTGCTCAAAACTTATGGATTTAAAAGATTAATAAGTATTCGATAGAAGAGTTCTTTGGATTCAATGTCAAGTCAACATCTAAAGGTAGTGAATCACCTTTTATGTGCTCAGATTGTGTCCATTAAATTTCAATACAACGTATGACGCTTTATTTTGTCATAACTACCAGTGAAAATAAAAAACTTTCATGAATATTTTTCTAAATACAGGAAAACGGGTAAGGGTGACTTTGCGAAAGATGGTGCGCACCCAGGAAAATCCCAAGGAAAAAAGTCTGACGGGACCGTCAGACTTTTTTCAAGTCCATTTTTCCTTGGGATTTTCCTAAATATTAAAAAACTCTCGTCACAAATAAAAATCAACTCCGTCAAAATAAGTCAACGACCAATATTGAATCTACTTTAGAGAAAATTATACCTATTTTTTTAATATATTAACTCAAAAGGCATTTTAAAGTTATCTATTTAATGAGATACTTTAATTGCTATAATTATCCGATCAATTCTAGAACTTCCTCACAACAGTTTTATCTCGCATCATTTAAAGTTCCGTGACAAGTAGATATTTCTGCGTTGATTTCTCTGTTTTGGTGAAAATAATTATATTTGTTTTTAGAGTTTTTCTCTTAACACCTCTTAATCATAGGATGCATGGAACTTAAAAATGTATCTTGAGAGCTTTTTTTCTCGAACGCAGCCGAATTATATTTGAATCCATGTATAAAAAGAGAAAGTACTAAAATAGTTAAAATCGATATGCTCAGGCGTTACTTAGTGGAAAGCTATACTAATTGAAATTGAAATACTTTGTAATTTTCCACAGGTGTTTATTTCGCGACCGGTTTCGTAAGAGGGTCTTACATAGACCCTCTTACGAAACCGGTCGCGAAATAAACACCTGTGGAAAATTACAAAGTATTTCAATTTCATTTACTAAAATAGTCTTTTTAACGAAGACTTTTCATCCATAAATATAGACATCTAGCCAAAAAAAATCGAATTACGAAATTATCGCGCTCTTTGCATAACAGAGCCTTTAGAATACTAAAATTCGAAACTTATTTATTTCACTTATTTATTTTATTTATGCAAAAGATCACTCTATTACAGTTCTCACATTAATTTGGCCGAGGTGGTGGAGTAGTGGAATCCCTGTTAGTCGGAATTTTTCGGTTAGAGAATGGCCGTGTGCGTTCGTCCTTTGTTATTGTTTGAAGATGTAAGGTACCGATGTATTGGTCCAGTAAAGGGATGTTTGTGGGGGCATTGTGATGTAAATAAATAAAAACAAATGAAAAATTAAAAATAAATCCTATTTCCTGCCAATTCCATTATATCTGATCACTTCCTCACTTTCTGTCAGTCGAAATGGAATCAAATTTTCCCTTTGTTCCATTATTTCCTCCATTGCTGTCACAAGCTCTTCGGCATAGCTACGGACACAAGCGCTTCACGGTTTCCTTTTTATCCATGCCTTCCGTACATTTTTATTTTCGATTTATTCCTCGAATTTCTTTCTCCTTACTTCTTAGGAACTATTCAATATTCTATTGTTCTATACTTGGCCAATTCTGTTCGCATGATTCTCTTTTAGTATAATTTATAGATAATTACCAATACTCAGATGTCCAATGTTTCCATCAGCTTGTTATTTTTAGAGATGAATCATTGACATCGAATACCGTCATTCTTATCGAAACTTGAAAATTAGTTTGTTTAGAGTTACGGCTGTCCCTGAAGCTACCCAATGTAATATCCAACCAATGTACATACCCAATGTGATATTCAGAATGGACTTATTACCCCACCCAGAATAGGCTTAGGTATTTTCCTACAAGGTTGTATATTTTTCCTTAGTGCAGACTTAGGTTTTTAATCCCGTCTAATATTTCTTCTTTTTCTCTTGTGTAAATCCCAAATGCTCTTTCTTTTAATCTTTCTAAGATATAGGATTAGATACATGAAGAAGTTAACCGGTCTCTATCTCCCCCTAAAATAAAGTCACGTTATTTTTATCTGTTGACTAATCAGTGATTAATTGAAGATCACAAGTGATATGATTCTAATATAATAAATTCAAAAATCGGAAAAATGAATAATCCAATTATAAGTGATAATGAACGCATTAAATTTCGAGTTAAACCCCGGTTTTGCTCCGTTTCATTCTCGGATTCGGCAGTAAGGAAATGCAACCTCTAAGATCGATAATTAATGCAATCGGAAGCTAAACATGCGCCTGCTACTCCTCTTTTTACGAACCGCGAAGGGTATGAAAGGGAAGCGCGAAACTTTATCTCCAGCACGTATATCGAGGGAACACAAGGGATGGATAATATAAAGAAAAGTTTTCCACGGATTTAATAGAGCGGAGTTTTGCGATGGAAGTAGAGAAGGTGTGGGCCTGAATGATGGCCACCCTCAAGGTGTCCAATCGGCGAAATTCCATCCGTTATCGCAAGCGTATGGCCATTCTGCAATCATGTGCCGCCAATGGATAATTAAAGTTTTCGAATGTAAACATGTGGAAGATACGATCTTAATTACTTTTAAATACAGGAAATGAGAGTATCACCGCTCTTTCCGAGAAACGTATTACAGAAACTTGACGTTGTTTCTTGACTTTCTGCTTCTTAATTATATTATATTACATCTTTTTTTTAAGCGTTTTTCTTTGTCTTTTCAGATTAGTACTTGCTTTTGAATATGTGTTCCTTCTCTTTCAATTATCAATCCTCTCTGTCCCCTTTGATACTCTTTCAATCTTAACGGTTGTACCAACTGATAACCATGATTGAACGAGGGGATCCAAAGACATAACATCTATGAAACAGATGAAAGATGAAACTGGAACAGTACTACAAGAGCTGGCAAAAATACTAAAGAGGGAATCGAAGGAAGGCTATACTTGGAGACGGACATATGCAACGAACAATTTGGGTTTATGCAAGAGAGAGGAGCGATTGATGCATCAAGGCAATTGATGGAAAAATACAGTGAGGTACAGTCTGAGCTGAATATGATATTCATCGACCTCAAGAAAGCATATGATAGAGTCCCAAGGCAAGATATATGGAGAAGTATGAGAGAAAAGGGAGTTGCGGAAAAGTACGTGAGGATGCTAAAGGAGATGTACGAAGGAGAAGTGGTACAAAGCAGTGTAGGAAGGACTAAAGGATTCCCAGTAAGAGTTGGATTTCACCAAGGATCAGCTTTCAGCCCGTATCTCTTTAACCTGATCATGGATCATCAGGTGATAGATGTAAAGAGTACAGCACCCTAAAGCATGATATTTGCGGACAAATATGCGGACAATAAACTGCGGAGAAAAATTAGTGGAGTACAATGCGATAGGAAGGTGAGCTGTAATATGAAAGGAAAGTCATTCGTGTCTTTGGTAAAGCCTGCTATGCTGTAAGGGGCAGAGGTATGGCCGATTCCAAGGGTACAGGAAAGAAAGCTGGAAGTAGCTGAAATGAGGATCTACGTTGGATGTGTGGAGTAACGAGAGAGGACAAGATGAAAACGAGTATATCCGACTGCGATGCATGGGCATGCGCAGAGAAGGACTATGTTTGGAGAAGAGTCGAGAAACTCGAAGTTAGTGGGAAGAGCACAGATGAGATGGAAGGACAAGGTGACATAGGTGAAAAAGGCTGGAGAAAATAAAAGGCTTTAGACAGAGGAGGAGAAGAATAAAAGAAGGAAACTCCGCAGGAATCGAAAAAAGCTGGCCAAGAGGCCTGTTCGCGCCATTTTATTTCCATTCAAATCTCCCTCCTCGACCTGGCGCATGGAATTCTGGGCGAGAGTTCGCCGTATCAGTGAACGTCTCATGAACACCAGAAGACGACGCCACGGGAAGAGAATAAAAGAAGCACTTCAGTAAGCGACATTTCCTTTTTATTCCTTCCCTTGCTTCTCCTCCCATCACTTTCTCCCTCTCTTTCTCTCTTGTCTTCGTTTGTCGCGGCCACGCGTGCCTTCAAGACCAAAAATGGTATTTTAGAGCAAGGGACGTGAAACTTCGCTTAGATATTTATAAAAGATTGAATTTTGGTTACTGGTTTTTAATTCCTCATTATTTGTTCGCGTCAAAAAGGTACAGAGTATCAAAGTTGGCCAATTATCAGAGAAAAGTGAACACAGACTTCTGTTACCAACAATCCTGTGTTTATGCAAAATTGGCATTTGAAAATCGGAGTTAGGCAACCACGCAACACACGAACATCACCATGCATATCGCGAAATTTTCCATCTATAAAATATTTTCTCTCATTTTTTTGACAAATTACTCAAATTTTCGCCATGAAATTTCAACTTCTAACCTTCGCGGTATTATTAACCGTTTTCGTGAACATTAATTCAAATATAAGTTAGATAAGTACTCCGTAATCTAGTATGTGTAGGCGGTTCTCAGCTATACACACAGCACATTGTCGTCCTAACTACTTGGCCTTCATATGTCGTACAACAGGGAATTCCTAGGAAAAGTGAAATTTAGATCCCAACTATTATAGGGTCGATTCTAGAATTCACATTTTTTCCTTAAAAATGCAATTTGTGGATTTTCATAAATATTTTTAGAACACTTCCCTGGACGTTAGAAAACTAAGAATCGAGATATGGTTATACCTAATTCGCGTTAGGAAGGCACTCTGTAGCCTAATACGCAGGCAATACAGGAAACTCTTTCTGAAGTTTAGGATGGCATCCCTAAACATCTTTTTCGTCACCCATTGTCTTAAGTCAACTTCGTGAATTTCAGCAGCAAGAAGACATCCCCTGCAGGCCTCCGAACGGTCTCATACGCTAAGACCCGATGGGTAAAACTGGAACTCAGGCATTGCTATGCGAAGAGGAATAACCTTTCGTATTACCTCTTGCTCCTAACCACTGAACTTTCTTTCAATTTCCATTTTGTTGAATGTTCCCTCTTGGGTGAGGTTTTTTCTAGTCCCATAATATTTAGGAAGTTTCAAAATGTAATCAAAAATCAGATAACCTTCGCCAGAACAAGAGAGCAGACCCTCCAGTCAGGGCTTCTTCCAACAGAGAGCAAGCCCGTGTTTCTCCCCCACATACATTCCACGATAGAGTCCACACCACTCATTCAGTAAGGAAGAGAATGAACTTCTTGAACTCGGACTGAAATATTCTCCCCAAATCCCCCCCACAGTGAAACAACTAAAAAATCTCGCAATAGATTGCGAACTTGTTCTCTCTCATGCTCGTGTAACTACAAAACATTTGTGCGCGCATCTAATTTCTTCTTTTTGCAACTCTAACGGAATACCCAATACCAAGTCTTCATATAACATGAAAGTGATCGCAAAGTTCAAAGACACTTTAAAAGAGAAACAACTTATTATTACGAAAGAAGTTACAGGCAACTGTGCAGTCATCGTTGAGAGAAAAAAATATCTCAGAAATTAATAGATACTTTCTCGTCACACGGTCCAGAGCAATTTAACATGAATATTACCCTCACGAATCGTGTAGGTTAACGAAACATTCTGGATTTATTAGCTAACTCCGATTCACATATTTGACTAATCTCGATATAGTTGACGGAATTAACTGAGATGAAAACAACGATAATTAAATCTCTTTAAGCCGCCAAGGCAAATCTATGTATTTAGCAAGTGTAGTTNCAAATTTTCAACTAAAGCGAGGAAAATAGTAGTGATGTACCACGATGTACACGGGCTAACTTATACCACGCTGTTCTTTGAAGCTTCCTGAATAGGAATCTGAAATAAAATCCTGCGACAATTTGCGACGCCGATTTATATACCGAATTTTCGATGGCGATGCAAGAGCCGTAATCGCGCGGCGGAGCGTCTCCCTCCATGACAATCTCGGATTTGAGAGGATATAATAATAATAATGATATTAAAACGTTTTTATTAGGGCGAGATTGAGACTACACAGTCTCTTCTTACATCAAACCCTTAAATACCTAACCGTTATATACGGAACAACACGAACCTTAATATGTTTCTGGGATTATATGCTAAAACGAACCTTTGTTCTAACTTAAGACTCGAAATGATAAGATATATAAAATATTTACACACTCAATGCTTAATACAAGAGTAAATTTAGCAGTAACGTATCGTTTCCATCATATCTCTTGATAGATATACCATTTGCG
>KZ309074.1:210671-223216 GCA_000376725.2 Ladona fulva | reverse complement strand
TTTACTTCAAGTTTGACAGAGTGTACTAATTGGTTAAGATGCCAACAGAATCTTTTTAATGGTCGTAGTTACTTAGTTTAGCGCTAAGAAAGAAATAGCAGAGGCCTTTTGTGATTTTCTGACATCGATACGATTTTATGGTGGTGGTAGCACTTACAAATTATCGTATTAAAATTTGAAAGATGTACCGTAAAAAGTTTGAGCGGCGAAAAAAAGCATTACTCATTTTTATCACATCTCTTCCAAAGACGCATATTTTAGAATTACATAAGCTTCTGGGAAATATCGATAAAAATACATTCATTGACATAACATTAGTCGATTTGATGTATTTGAATAATTTTCGCTGCAACCTGTAGGTTTCGCGATTCATATATTCATTGTTCTCATGTAGTACATGATTTTGTCTTATGCTGTAACAGCAGCAATAATAACCGCTAATTCAAGCAGAGCTAGATTCAGAATATTTCAAATAAACTTGAATGTCTTTATACTTTTACAAATTTTCCCCTAAGGTCAGAGCAGTTGCTGGATGATTGCTCAGCCTTAACCGCCTTTTCTTTCTTATGAATCGCATTAGCCCAAAACAGGCTCCTCAATGAGTAAAGTTTTCCTCGGGAACATCCTATAGTTATGATAGAAGACGGCTAGGAAAAAATTTTATTTTTCGCATTTATAATGTTTTTGTAGTTTATAAAGAAAAGAAATTTTCAACAAAAAGGGTTTTACGCCGACACATTAATTCTTTAGTAATATTTAAATAAGTTTAAAAAAATAGAATAATACCTACTTTAAAAATCACAAAGTCCTCCTTGATATTTACGCAACAGTTATTACATCGTGCAAATAACTTACTTTCAATAGATAATTATAATGGTTATGGTATGCGTGAGTATGCGCTTATGATGAAAGATTTTTCTTCATTATTCTTTGCTATGTATGTTTAGAGGCCAAGATCGTCACCGTTCACTTTAGTCAAAGTAAAGACCCCGTTTTAGATGAGATTGAAGCGAGAAATACCTATATGAGAATACATTCTCTTTTTAGGATCATTTTCCTGGGATTTGAGTTGAGAAATACACAAGTATTCCTTCGAAAAGATAGTCATGGTACCCAATGCTACTCTCCGACGCAATTTTAAATCGGATTTCTATATCAAGTGGAAGAATGTGATTACTTCCTTCCTCGTAATCTTTAGAATCTATAGAGCGTTAAATTTTGTATTTACTTGAAATCAACAAAGCGAGAGATTATAGTTTTAGTCAATTTATTAACAAATATTTACATTCCCTAATTTCTTAAATGCCTTTTTATATTATACCGCTAACGATTTTATACAGAGATTAGTTTAATATTAGAGACTCAATTTTATTTCTTTCCTGGGGATCGCCATCGACCTATAGCTTTTCTAACATTCTCTATGGGCATTTAAACCCGATTTATAAATTTAAAAAAATCAAGGTATAGATACGGTTTACAATAAGAGGTAGATTTCTATTAGGTGTTAATTTTATCACTCATATAATTAAATATTTCTTTAGGTAAAGCCTTTGGACTCAATATTAGAACTTCACATTTTATTTGATCTTTTAATATTGCGCATTCATCGAATACTCAGTTTAAAAATCTGAAACGGGAGCTGGACTTTGGTAACTTCCTGATTATCAGAATCAGAATTTCGAGATGAAACTATTGGACCGTCAAAACTAGCATTTTATAGTTCTAAGTAGTAAACATAATTAAATCAATCCTTCTACAACCATGCAACCATGAACTGTAGTAGAATGAAGGAAGGCGTTGTACTTTTTTTACAAAAATATTTTCATTTAATGACTAACACGAGACCAGATTTCTTATAAAATAAATAATAATAATCTTTACAATCAGGTCATCAGGATTATTCATCGAAACCTGGTCGTGTTAGTCATTGACTGGAAATATTTTTATGGAAAAAGTACTGCGCCTCTTCATTCTGGATTTCCAAAAGACATTGCCTGCTAATTTTATGAGCTACAGTTCCATTTTATTTCGACGATTAATCCTATAAACTCAATTCAATGAAATGAAATGCCAAAAAATATAAATAAAGGCTGAGTTACAGCTGGATATAAAACTTGCATCTAATTCTACGTTGGAGTAGTAATGCTAGATTTAATTCAACAACGCCCGGATTCCGTGCATAGAATATATTAAACTTCTTTTAATATACACTTTGGAAGAATGAACGAGAATTGTCGAGATATGAAAGAATCACCTCTTGAGTGTCCGAAAATCCACTGAGCGAATTGTAAATGGGCGCCTAATGTAAGATATTGGAAAAAATCACGGAAGCAGTTCTAAATTTAGATCTTGATACGGCCCCTTCGAAGAGAGAATAATGCGTATTTCTAAAGGTCGTTAAACCGCTTCTGATAACGCCTTCTTGCTCGGTGCGAGCCTTCAAAAGAGCTGAATCCAGAAGCTTATCGAGGGGTTTTCCGTTTATATGTTGTCTAATATGGAGTTCTTAAAATGCAATGCTTGGTGGGATTATTTAGAGTCATAGCAAATTTACATGACTGAGATGAGAGACTATTGAATTTTGCCTTTTAAAATATGAAAGATTTCTTTTCTCCATGATTGTCCGGAAGTTACCAAGATCCAGCTCCCGATTAAGATTGAAATATGAACTTAAAAACACCATTGGATTTTAATTCAGTTCCTATATACACATATGAAACAATTACTAATGAAGAGCACCTTTGCTCGTCCTTCTTTTCACGTAGGTAACATTTTTGTGCGCAATGAAAAATTTTTACGGATTTCAGGAACATTCAAAAGCGTGACTCTTTAAATTTCTTGAACCATGAATTAGGAAAATACAGCTCAAGTAATATAAATATTAAATCATTATCCTTGGGCCTATATATATTAAATGTATCGTTGCAGAACTTTATGCCTGCCAATAGTGGTTGATACATAAGAGTTAGAGGGCGTATAGATGAAATATATACCTATATGTTCACTTTTAACAAAAAAAGTGTAATTATTTGTTATGTCACCAATTCTTTGAAGATAGTAAGAGTTAAAATCACCCCTGCAAGAGGTTGATAGAGCCTCAGCCCCCTTCCGTCGGTAGCGACCAAGTTAAGGGATCGGTAGCGTCTCCTCAAGATGAGCGGAACTTGCTACCGAAGTCTTGAAGTTGAGGATCCGCGCGTGCGTTACGTCAGCAGCAAGGGACACGCCCCGACCGCGCCGCGGGCCAAGCACACGCCCTGCGACGGCGGGAAAGAGGTTAGAGCGAGGGGTCGAGGAGGGCGGGGCCGGCGCCCCGGGCGACGTCGAGGGGAACCAGTTGTGGATGTGGCTCGAGGACAATTCGGGTAAGGGGAGGCGAAGGGGAAAAGGTTAGACGGTGAGCGGACGCCGAGCGAAGAATGGAGCTTGTTTTTTGGTGAAAGTAGAACAAAAAGGAGAGGGAGCTAATACACCATTGCATTTCTGCGGGAGCGAATACGTCCCGTTCCACCCTCCCGATCTCCCCCTCACGCAGCCCCTCCCTTCCCCTACCCTTCTCTTCGGGGACCCCAATGGTCGCCGGCGTCTTTGCTGCAGGGGCTACGCCTAGCAGCCATCGACCACCCAAAAATGGATTCGCAGGGAGCACTGGAGGGGAAGGTTCAAAAAAGAGCGTTCGTTAGAATTCCCATGAAGTCAGTATATATATAGGGTGTAGAGTGTTGGAGCAGTTATCTTGGAATACCTCTCAGAGCAAACAACTCCTCTTACGGTCGTCAGAACCAAACCTTTAGTTACAATGGCATTCAAGGTAAGTGTGGTTGTCGCTTCGGAGACTAACGAACCCTCGGGATTGACTCCTAGGTTCTCGAACGTGCTTCTTTGTTAGTTTACATGTACTCAGGGTGTTACCGCGTAACTATTTAATTATTTTCCTGTACTCGAGTTAAGGTTTTTGCGGACCTTTCAACTTTGCTGCTTGCAAATATCAAGAGTTATACCCCATGATCGTAAACAGTTTTTACAAGAAATGAGGGACAAATTCAAACGTAGAAATAAATTTTACGAATGATTTTTATTTTTAATTGAAGCTTAGTAATGAACATAGTTAATACGCAATTAATAGTTAATACGTAGAGTTTTTTTTAGCACACAGGGAATATAAAATCATACAACGTATGAAGTCGTTTTGTAAACAAAACCTCGGCCGTTGGATTAAATTGTAAAAAACTTTCAATTTTAATGGCGTTCTTCATACCAATAATTACGCATAATTTTTTTTGTGGATATTTTTGCANAAAGTTTACTCCTAATAATTCCCAATTACAAGAAAAGCAATTCTGAATTCAAACAAAACTACGATTTTCTGTCAGGATATAGATATTAAACTTCTCAATAGGTTTTGGAATAAATATTTTGGTGTAGTAGTATACCTACCTTCCTCCAATTCTTGGAGAATTAGATATCGATTAAGCAGCATCTACTATAGCCCAAGAGATATGGATTTTCACAAGAGCGCATTTTCATTCAATTCTTTTGAATTTCGGTATCAGGTGACTGAACTTTGAGTTGGAGGTCATTAATCTGGTCACATTGATTCGTGGAAATTTTAAGAGCGAATTATTTTCCAAAAAGCATGATTCATTCAACCGTGAGGAATTGTATCAATCACACATCACATTCAAGACTGAGGGTTCGATATCCAATAGGGTCGTTGCTGATTGTTTGCGAGCTTCACTCTCATCGGGCGAGATCACTGTAATTCTGGCTGATAAAAGATGGAAGAACTTCAATTCCACTCAAGTCTAGACGAATGGCTTAATTGTTGAAGTAACCGGAAGCTAAAACTTAGCAAGGATCTATCTCTGGCTGATAAATGAGAGCTAATTCGGAATACGCTTACATTCTGTAACTTCAACTGATGGGTTTATGAACGTATTTTAACATTTTTGCTTAGAGATTTCAACGCTCGTCTTCTTTCCTCAGTTTGTTGTCCTCGCCGCCTGCTTGGCTGTTGCCAACGCTGGATACCTCGGCGCTCCCGCCGCCGTCTCCTACCACGGAGGTTATGCCGCACCCGCTGCCGTAGCCTACGGACACCCCTCTGTGGCTGTGGCCTCCCCCGCCATCACCTCCCAGCACCAGAACACCCTCAGGAGCTACGGCAACTTGGGACAGGTGTCCACCTACTCCAAGACCATTGACACCCCATTCTCCTCCGTCCGCAAGTCTGACGTCAGAGTGAGCAATGATGCTCTTGCCTACGCCGCCGCCCCCGCCTATGCCGGTTACCACGCCGCCCCCGCCTACGCCGGATACCACGCCGCTCCCGCCGTCGCTGCCTACTCCGCCCCCGTCGCCAGGGCCGGTCTTCTCGGAGTTGCCTACTCCGCTGCCCCCGCTGTTGCCCATATGGCTTTCAACGGATACGGAATCAACTACGGATGGTAGACACTTGAAGCTGTCCCTCACCACTCACCCCTTCCTCGCTCAATTTTAACGATATTCAACCTGACGTACTGTTTAATTTATGAATCTTTAATGTAATAAAGAAAATTCATAAACCAAACCTTGATTTCTCATTCATTGCGATGCATTCACTCATATCACGAAACACTGGTGTAATCCAGAAAAAAGATCCTCGATTGCGAATCCACCGAAGAACATTGTCTCTGCAGAAAAATGCCAGCAGGGAATAATTCTCCGTCCTAGATGCCATAAATTAACAGTGCCTTGAGAGAAATGTAGTTATTTCTTCAATGGATGAACTTGAGACTCCTTTCATACTCCAATTTTTTGCTCTTCATTAACTACTTTTTAGAAGGAGTTTTGAGGAAAATTTTCAATGCCTAAAGGGTTACAGAAAATAATGAGACTAATGTGAGTTAGGTCATGAGCAATATATGTTTTAAGTAAGTAACCATTAGTTACGATATTAATGGTTCACTTTTGAAAGATATGAACTAAAACTTAAATTACTTTGATTAATATTCTGGTGATCTCAAGCGAAAGATGATCAAAGATCTAAAGGATTTCACAGGTAATAATAGCGTGTATAACAGGTAATACTAATACTCAGCTCGTGACATGATTTGAGTTGAAGATGGAAAGATAGGGAGATTCCTTACTGTGACTCAAAGTTGAAAAGAGGGGAGCAGACGACTTTCGAAAGCGTTAGCATTATTCATATCAGATTTTGTAAACTTGTCACATATCCATGTCAGATTTTGTAACTTTTTGTGTTACTTTTTTCTCGAAAATTATTTCAACCCTTATCCGTGCGTGGTTTTCTTTTCTGCCATAGCTAATCTTCATCCTCTTTTATATATCTAAGAAATCGGTGTATTAGAAGAGATTCCAAACAAAAGAGATGTGTATCTAGAATTTAATATTTCTGTTCAACAGAATTACCAAGCATCTCATCTCGAGCTTTAGCAAAAAAGACAAAAATGAAAAAGTCATTAAAATTTTCCATTCGATTTCTTTAGGTCTACGCTCTATCTCAAGGGTGGGAATCTACGATACAAATATATCATCCTCTTCCATAGTAACGATGATGTTTACATTATCAACGCAATCAATCAATTATACAGATATATTGCTGGGAACAGGGTTATAGTAGAAATCCCCCAATTATTTTACTTAGTAAGGGTACTTATTTATCGGAACACTAAAGAGCAGGTCTGCACAGGTTACAAGAAGGGAAGGGCAGAATGGATTGGAGGGAAAATGATCGCGGGCCACAGGTGAAGATTTTTGGGGAATCGAAGGATTAAAAAAAATCTCTTTGCCAAGAAAATTAATTTTAAAATGCAAGCATGCTCTAATAATTAATGTGGTTTAAAACATTATTTTCAGACACTACCTCTTCGTTATTAAGAATAAAATGAGAGATTTAAATAAATGCCTTTTCCTGGTGTTTCGTAAGTGACTCAGCCGGATTTAGAAATACTCATAAAACCAAACACTTAAAACTCTATTAAACGTAAAACTCATTTCCTCGCTCAGGTATGCGATTCGAAAGATCCTCGAGGACAATGAACGAACGGCGTGTAGGACGAAGGCATCGCGTAATACGGTGTATGCGACACGCCTTACACGCGTGTTTAGGGAAAGCGTGCCACCAGGCGCCACTGGAATACAATGAGTGGAAACCGATGAGTAATCATCGTGTCTGGAAACCATTAACGCCCTTCGGAAAGTACTTATCTTCCTATCTCGGACAGTGGGGTGAGCATAAGTGTACTTTCTAACAATATACCATCTCTTTAACTTTAAAAATGTTATTTACAATGACATTTACTACTAAGCCGATATTTAAGCCTCTCCAAAGATATATTTATGAGGTGAAATCCGATAGTTTATAGCATTGAAAATTTAAGTCGTTGCTGATTACTAACATCTTAACAACTGCAACTTAAGTATGAATCCAAGCAATTCAAACAATTATGTCGTATGTATCATTTATGAAGGCGTATGTTTCCCGAATAAAGTAAGTCTAATTTTAATCTGCAAGACAAAAAGCAGTGTCATAGCGAGACTTTTTTTCCATCTGGAACAATCCTTCAGTTTTCCTTCCCTCGCAAATATCCTAAATATTATATAGTTAGACATAAGGTTCTCAGAATCGCCAATAGGGGTCGACCCACAATCACAACCAGCATGCGCTACGATTTAAAATTTTACTTTTATTAATATGTTTCGTTTTGTAAAATAATGATTGACTGCGTAAGTAAACATGTTTTGCTATCGATCTATATGCTTCCAACACTTAGCCACTTCATTTTACCAAACCTATTCTTTATTAAGTATCTAAAAAAACACCTTTCAGATAATCTGTATGTTCATTTNAACAGGATTTTCGATGTCGCACTAATTACATAATGGTTGATGTAAGTATTCATATCGTTATTTCAGGGCCCATTCCAGTTGAAGTGTTGGGAAAAGTCGAAGAGTCAAAAATTCTCACGTGAGAAATTTTTAACCAAACAAACATCCGCATTAAAAATTACAAAAGTTGTGAAACTTTTGATTCGAATGTATTTTTTGTTAAATAGCAAAAGGAGAGATGAATTTAGGAGGACTGTGTGTTGGAACTGAACTTACGAAGATTTGGTATGTACATACTTGACGAACGAAAACCTCAAGGGAACTCATAAAATGGGTTTGGATTTTCAGCAATAATATAGTGCATAAAGTTTAACTACTACGAGTTTACTACCTACTCGTAATGCAGAAGAGAATAGCGAAGAGCATGAATACACTAACAGGTGCACTGATGAGGGATCGAAAGCGAAAAAATGGAAATCGATGCACTGAGGTGAAAGGGTACGAGGTGAGGATGATTACGGCGAATGGGAATCCGCCCTTCAAAGGAAATAATAACAGCAAATCTCACATGGTTTTGCATTAATCTTCCAAAGTCAATGGGCCAGGTTTTCGGCGAATCTGATTTTACTTACCGATTCTAGGAATAAGGCGACGATTATTCTAATATTTGGAGCATTGCTTCATCAACGAGATATTACAAAGCTATTAACTCTTGTACGAAGAAAAGTGAGCCCCACCTCTTATATGCCCTTCAGTAAGTTGTAACGTTACGCAACATTATCCAGCATCCTCAAAGCAACCAGTCCCAGTTATATTACTCATATTTAATTAATTTGGAAGTTATAACAACAACTTAGAAAATTTATCTCATTGACGAAATTGTTAGACGTTTTTCACAAGATTGTGTGCGAAGGCTTTAGAGAATGATTTGATTTATCAAATATCTCCTCTCTTGTATTGAATAACTGAATACATACTTTGAATGAAAATATTTGGCAAGGGTAAGAAAATTGTTTCGCTAATCTTATTTCCCAGCGTCTCTTGCGATATTAAAGTATGAAAAAATTGTAAATAAATACAACTTATATGTATATATTTAGGTAATGAAACTACTTTTGGAAGACAAAAGGAAAAAGAAAGTGGAAGATTCCCGGTTTGTGTCCCGGTCCTGTTAGAATTCTTTATATTCGTTTTTCCATGGGTTTACTTTTAGAAAATGAAATAGCAGTAGCTTCATATTAATTATTTCACCGATCAAGAATAAACAACACACAAATTCGTGATATCTTTTTATATATTTAGAAAAAAATGAAAATTGATGTTGAAAGTTAAAAATCAAATATTACTTTCGTTTTAGTAATTGCTAACGGTATTGAAGTTGGGCATTGTGCTCTGTATCTTGTTGGGGTTCACTTTGCCGAATTTTGCCGTACATTTACCTTAATATAGCTCATTGACCAGTAGTGGCGTTTCACTTAATTCAAATTCTTTTACGTACATTTAATCCTTGCTATAGAAATGACTCGTTGATCACGCTCCATCTTGCGTCCACTTCAATTAATCGAAAGCCTGCACTCGATATCTTACGATAGAATAGTGTGAGTATTTTCAGCTTCTAGTGAGCAGGATGCTGAAGTAGAAATTACTCAATGAACTAAACTCAATACTTAATAAACACATCCTAGATACTCCAAAAAGCGCTAATTCGACGTAATCATAGATATATTGATGCAAGTAACCTTCAAGAAAGGAAATTATTCCAGTTAACCTAAGATAACAATATTATATAGTATACTGTGTAGTAAATACATGTCAATTATACAGTATAAATGCTCACCCTCGCTGCTACCAATTCTGTATTGCCATCTTCAATGTTTGATTGTCGTCAATACCTCAAGATATAGTACATTCTGGTCATTACCATTAAATTCTGGTCATTAGAAAAAATAAATCTTCACCCTGAAATCCCTAAATCATATACACGGTTGACAGAACATTTGTCCTTGTATTGTCGCGGCCTTGTTCTGAGACACAACAGCAGAGTTCCACGAAGATTCTCTTTCTATGGGAAGGCAGTGGTCACTAAGATTCGGCAGGTATTGATTACAATCAAGAAATATTCCAAAAAATGGGTTGTTTGTGTGTGCTTGGAATTTCATTCGTCTGCTGTTCTCAATATCCTAGACCAGGGGCGGGGAACCTTATTTTCAATTCATCAAGACCACATTTAACATTCGGCTGCAAAAGAAAGGGCAAATGTAGGACCATGAGGTCACTCTTGAATAACGTGTTGCTCATATTCAAATAGGTTAACGATGAAATCGCATTTGAGGTTATGAATTTGTTCGCTGAGTAAACTAAAGGAGAATATCTTGCATTTTTTCCACTTGACAATGATAGCAAGACTGGGAAACAAAGTTATTTAAATACGGGTATTCGTTTCAGAAAGAGATCAAGAGATCGCAATGTGTGTACGATTAAATAGGCCTCATTTGGGCTGAAGGCCGCTGAATCCCCACCTTTATCCTAGAGTAAACCGTAAATAATGGCTGTGTTAGACATCTTTCAGAGAATATACCCAGAAACCTTGAAAACAAATTTACTTTTCTGCAATCTTCAGATACAATGTATGCATCGTAGAGAATTATATTTAAAATTATTATGTTGTAATATTTAATTCATCAGTTCCTGGACTTTTTTCCTGAAATTTTCGAGTTATATACTAGCAATTCACCAGAAATGTATGAAGGAGTTTAAATGTAAGAAAGTAATTTTTGTAATTTGTTCACTCCGGCGTAATTTATATATTCTCAAATTAGTAAAATGCGGAAACAAAATACGATCTTCATAATCTCTATATATTTTCTCAGAAAGTGAATTGAAAGTGTTTTCAGTGAAATAAATGGTCTAGTTATTCTAGAAAAACTATCTTTTGGTTAAGAAACAGGATTTTCGATGTCGCACTAATTACATAATGGTTGATGTAAGTATTCATATCGTTATTTCAGGGCCCATTCCAGTTGAAGTGTTGGGAAAAGTCGAAGAGTCAAAAATTCTCACGTGAGAAATTTTTAACCAAACAAACATCCGCATTAAAAATTACAAAAGTTGTGAAACTTTTGATTCGAATGTATTTTTTGTTAAATAGCAAAAGGAGAGATGAATTTAGGAGGACTGTGTGTTGGAAC
The DNA here is from genome assembly GCA_000376725.2 of Ladona fulva. Classification (NCBI taxonomy): domain Eukaryota; kingdom Metazoa; phylum Arthropoda; class Insecta; order Odonata; family Libellulidae; genus Ladona; species Ladona fulva. The sequence goes on along the minus strand of KZ309074.1, from coordinate 212,198 downwards.
TGAACTTACGAAGATTTGGTATGTACATACTTGACGAACGAAAACCTCAAGGGAACTCATAAAATGGGTTTGGATTTTCAGCAATAATATAGTGCATAAAGTTTAACTACTACGAGTTTACTACCTACTCGTAATGCAGAAGAGAATAGCGAAGAGCATGAATACACTAACAGGTGCACTGATGAGGGATCGAAAGCGAAAAAATGGAAATCGATGCACTGAGGTGAAAGGGTACGAGGTGAGGATGATTACGGCGAATGGGAATCCGCCCTTCAAAGGAAATAATAACAGCAAATCTCACATGGTTTTGCATTAATCTTCCAAAGTCAATGNGAAACCAAACAGCCGAGTTAATATTGATCAAAGGCACCCGATTATTATATTTTAATTAATTCATGGTATCAATTAACTACGCCATATAGGTTGGAAACCTACGGGTAAAAGTGACAATTATATCCCGAAAAGTAAAAGTATATTGTACCAATTTTGAAAACAGTCGTCTAGGCATTAAGGAAACCTCTTCCGTGATATTTTAGCGGATTTGAATTCGTATTCACATTCATGAGACAGACAAAGTAGGCTCTTAACTACATCATCGATATTGGTTTGTTTTCTGGTTCACTTTCTTCCTATGTAACAAACTTCGTATTCACTCCTTAGGACTACATTTTAAATTCATCTCTTCGGAACATCTATCGGATTTGGTATGTACATACTTGACGAAAACCTCAAGGGAACTCATAAAATGGGTTTGGATTTTCAGCAATAATATAGTGCATAAAGTTTAACTACCACGAGTTTACTACCTACTCGTAATGCAGAAGAGAATAGCGAAGAGCATGAATACACTAACAGGTGCACTGATGAGGGATCGAAAGCGAAAAAATGGAAATCGATGCACTGAGGTGAAAGGGTACGAGGTGAGGATGATTACGGCGAATGGGAATCCGCCCTTCAAAGGAAATAATAACAGCAAATCTCGCATGGTTTCGCATTAATCTTCCAAAGTCAATGGGCCAGGTTTTCGGCGAATCTGATTTTACTTACCGATTCTAGGAATAAGGCGACGATTATTCTAATATTTAGAGCATTGCTTCATCAACGAGATATTACAAAGCTATTAACTCTTGTACGAAGAAAAGTGAGCCCCACCTCTTATATGCCCTTCAGTAAGTTGTAACGTTACGCAACATTATCCAGCATCCTCAAAGCAACCAGTCCCAGTTATATTACTCATATTTAATTAACTTGGAATTTATAACAACAACTTAGAAAATTTATCTCATTGACGAAATTGTTAGACGTTTTTCACAAGATTGTGTGCGAAGGCTTTAGAGAATGATTTGATTTATCAAATATCTCCTCTCTTGTATTGAATAACTGAATACATACTTTGAATGAAAATATTTGGCAAGGGTAAGAAAATTGTTTCGCTAATCTTATTTCCCAGCGTCTCTTGCGATATTAAAGTATGAAAAAATTGTCAATAAATACAACTTGTATGTATATATTTAGGTAATGAAACTA